>RRYO01000002.1:0-180318 GCA_006510565.1 Diophrys appendiculata
AATCGACAACCCGTTCGGCACGAGGTTGTAACCCATGTCTCCGGTACAAACTGTTACCTATGTCTCCGGGTCGGACACTGGGAAATTTGGCGCACCCGACAGGATTCGAACCTGTGACCTCTGCCTTCGGAGGGCAGCGCTCTATCCAGCTGAGCTACGGGTGCTGCTGCAGCGCGCGGGGAAGATGCGCGGCGGATAGAGGGGTCTGATACTAGATCGGGCGGGTGCAGGCAATGGCTTTGTGAAATTTTGGACAAGATTGGAAGCGGGCGCATTGAGGGCCGCCGGCGAAGGCGCTCCGGGAGCGGCTAGCCGGCGGTGAAAGGTGGTGCCCCGGTGGCGCCTTGTGGTGCCCGGTGGCGTGTTGGGGTCAAGCGGGGTCATGGGTTCCGGGGTGCCGCCGCAGGCAGCGTTCGTGGAGCAAATGGGTGAGGGGGCAAACTCATAAATGAAGATGAAATGGCATGGAAATGGCGTCACACCGTGTCGTCAGCGTGCGTGACCGGGCTGGAAGCCCGCTTAAGCATGCTTCCTGACGGTGTTTCGCCATTTCCGTGTCCTTCGGATTTGACTGAATTGGTGGCCCTCTGCGTCGCGGAAGGCTTGAAAATGATCCATATGTCCTGCGCTTTCGCATCCTTGATGAAGACCAGGTCGCTTCAAACCATTTGATCTTCATTTATGAGCTGACACCCTGGTGCGATGTTCTGAATTCCATGGAATGCGCCATGCGTCTGTGGCGGGCGCGCAAAAAAATCCGATCCGGAGTGATAGGCACGGGCAGGAGCTGCGTAGACAGGGCCTGTCAACCGCTCCGGAAGGTCCCCCATGCAGGGTATCGCCCTGAAATTCCCGGCCCATGTGATCGGGCTCCCATTGACGGCGTTGCCCCGGAGTGCCGGTCAGGCGTACGGCAAAGGCCGGCATGGTGGGCTGCTCTGGCGCGATGACGCCGACCCCCTGGGAGGATCACCCTTCGGCCTTGAGAACACGGGCCCCAGAAGCTTGAGGCCTTTTTGCTGGAAGCGCTGTTGCATGCAGCCTCTGGATGGCCCGCCAGGAAAGACGTCGTGAGCGCTCCGCAGCCCTGCCGCAATCTGGTTGTCGTTCTCGGCGATCAGCTCTCCGCGGGCCTGTCCAGCCTCAGGCGGGCGGATCCCGCGTGCGACCGGGTGCTGATGGTCGAGGTCTGGCAGGAAGCCACCTATGTGCGTCATCACAAGAAGAAGATCGCCTTCCTGTTTTCCGCCATGCGCCATTTTGCTGAAGATCTGCGCCAGGCCGGCTGGCAGGTTGACTATGTCACGCTCGATGCGGACGGCAACACCGGCAGCTTCAAGGGCGAGGTTGCCCGGGCGTCCGCGGGCCATTGTCCCGACACGGTGCTGGTGACGGAGCCTGGCGAATGGCGGGTGCTGGAGGACATGCGCACCTGGTCTGCCGCTCTTGGCGTTCCGGTGGACATCCTCTCCGACACGCGTTTCCTGTGCTCCCACGCCGAATTCGGGGCCTGGGCCTCCGGTCGCCGGCAACGGCGGATGGAATATTTCTACCGCGAGATGCGCCGCAAGACCGGTCTGCTGATGGAGGCCGGCAAGCCCGCGGGCGGCAAATGGAATTTCGATGCCGACAACCGCGAACCGGGGAAGGCGGATCTGTTCATGCCTTCGCCGCGCCGGTTCGAGCCCGACCGGATCACCAGAGAGGTGCTGGAACTGGTGGCACGGCGGTTCGGCGGTCATATCGGCGATCTGGAGCCGTTCTGGTTCGCCGTGACCAGGGAGCAGGCGGAGGCAGCTGCCGATCATTTCCTGGAAACCGCTCTGGCCGGGTTCGGCACCTATCAGGACGCGATGCTGCGCGGCGAGAAGTTCCTCTATCATTCGGTGCTGTCGGTCTACCTCAATGCGGGCCTGCTGGACCCGATGGTTCTGTGCCGCAGGGTCGAGGCCGCGTATCTGGAAGGCGCCGCTCCGCTCAACGCAGCGGAAGGCTATATCCGCCAAATCCTCGGCTGGCGCGAATATGTTCGTGGCATCTACTGGCTGGAGATGCCGGGCTACGTCGACAGCAACGCGCTGAAAGCCACGGCGCCGCTGCCCGATTTCTACTGGACCGGCAACACACGCATGCTTTGCATGCGCGAGGCCATCTCGCAGACGCTCGAGGACGCCTATGCGCATCATATCCAGCGTCTGATGATCACGGGCAATTTCGCGCTGCTCGCCGGCGTCGGTCCGCGCGCTGTGCACGAATGGTATCTGGCGGTCTATGCGGATGCCTACGAATGGGTGGAACTGCCGAACACGCTTGGCATGAGCCAGTTTGCCGACGGCGGCCTGCTGGCCTCCAAGCCCTACATGTCCAGCGGCAACTACATCAACAAGATGTCGGACTATTGCCAGGGCTGCGCGTATGACGTGCGCCGGCGCACCGGCAAGGACGCCTGCCCGTTCAATGCGCTTTATTGGGATTTTCTGGATCGCAACGCGGACCTGCTGAAAGGCAATCCGCGTCTCAACCGGCCTTACGCGACCTGGTCGGGCATGGCTGCGGACACGCGGAAGGATCTGAAAGCTCATGCGGGAAAGGTGCTGGAGCAGCTTGCCGCCGGCGAAGCGGTCTGAGACCCGCCGCAGACGGCCGCAAGCGCGGGAGATCGGCAACGGTCCGCGCGGCGCCGTCACGGCACGGGAGCGTGATCGGATTGAAACGGGTTCGGGCCGGAGAAATCGGCCCTGTTAATTCGGGGAACAAAAAAAACGCGCAGCCAATTAAGACTGCGCGAATAAAGTTACTGTGCACGTGGCCCCATCGACCACGGCGGCAACTCTACCGGCATCTTTCTGGAATGTCATTACCGTAAAATATTTTATTTTTTGATTCACTGTCATGGGACTGATCGTTATTAATGTTGAGTCGCCTAAAAAATACCAAATTTCAATAAAAAATTTAATAAAAATAGTAACTTACATAAGTGACGCAGGCTGTGTTCGCAGCGTTGTATACGCCATTTTCTTTCGACATTCTCCGAATTATCGGCAAAACTGCTTATGATTTTTGGCGCCGGGCGCGCCCTCACCCGTCACTTTCACGCGTGTAACACCCTTACGGATGAACCCGAGTTCTTTTGCGGCCGCCCGGGTGACATCGATGACCCGGCCCTTGGCGAAGGGGCCCCGGTCATTGATCCGCACGATCACGCTTCGGCCATTCGACAGATTGGTCACTTCTACAAGCGTTCCGAAGGGAAGCGTTCTGTGGGCTGCGGTCAGCCCGTCGGGGTCGGCAGGTTCTCCGCTGGCGGTCGTGCCGCCCAGACTGTACCACGACGCCTTGCCGCATTGCTGGAACAAGGTGGCCCCGGCGGGCGACACCATTCCCGGTGACAGGCTGAGGGAGAGGCCGAGCAGCAGGGCAAGCGGCAACACGGCAAGAGTGCCCGCGACCGCGCGCGCAAGCCCGGTTGTTGAAAGACGTCGCTTCATGAAAGGCTCCGGCAGTCATTGAGTACACCGGCACCGACGCCGGCACGGGTTCATACGCGTCCTCCCTAGAGGAAGGGGAAGGCATGATTAAGACGGTCGGATGATGAAAAGATGGCGGTAATTCAATGAAAAGAATATATGAATGTAAAAAATGGATAAAAATTTATTTTTATTTTAAACGTAAAATATAAAATTTCATTTACCATGTTTTTTTTAAGATTTGTGGGTATTTTTTCTGCAGCAAAATAAAGAACCCAACTGTGCTAGGAATTCTTACCTAGGGGCGGCGCAGCGTGTTTTGAGTATGCGCCCTTATTAACGGCAATATTGAAAGGGCGATGTGGTGCAAGTCAGCCATCGGCTCATTAAAGGCCGGTCGGAGAAATTCGATCGTGCAAACAAGAATACTTTCACAGATTTCCATGCATCCTTGCTGGAAGTGCTTCCGTATGCCGCTGCATATATTGCAAGGGACGGCAGCATTCTCATTCACAACACTCACATGAAATCGGTCTGCGCCGACAAGGGCGTGAATCAGGTTCCCGCAGGCTTGAAGGACCTGTTGACCGAGAGCAGCTGGAAGCGTTGCGAGGCAGTCCTGTCGGCCGCGTTCAGCGGCGTGCCCGCGCAGGCCAGCGGCACGATCCTGCTGCATTCAGGCGTGTCTTTCTGCCATCACATGATCTGCACGACGTTCGTGTCGCTGGCCGGCCTGCACCGCGCGGTTCTTGTCCAGTTTGATACGATCGGCAGAGAGGGGGACGAAGCCGCCAAGGATGGGAAAACAGGTGAGGCCGCTTCAAGTGGCTCTTTATCGCGTGCTCCCGTTTCCGGGACAAGCACGACGGCGCTCCCGGGCCAGTCCCTTGCGACGGGCGCTCTGGCGCATTTTCCGGACGACATCGTGATCTTCGACGGCAACCAGAGCACCGCTGACAAGGCGGCCAGGCTCCTGAAAGCCATTGACAGCGATCATGATGCGAGCCTTTTCGCGGACGCTCTGAATGGGTTGGAGGCAGGCAGGACTCAGAATATTTATGTCCCGGAGACCCGCAGCCATGAGGTTGCCTCCTATGCGGATGAGCGGCGCATGTGCGAGATCCGCCTCGTTCCCATGCCGGATGCGAGCGACGGGACCATGGCCATCATCCGGCGCAATGTCGACTGTCCCCGGGAGGCCGCGGAAAACAGGCGGCTTGCCTATCTGGATCCGCTCACCGGGCTGGAAAACCGGCGCGCGTTCACAAAGGCGCTGAAGCGGGAACTGGGCCGGCTGGCGGAGGCCGCGACCGAGGTCGCTGACGGTGCCGCGGGCGGCGCTGGCGGAAAGACCGGGAACGACGCGGGGCTGGCGGTCTTTTATATCGATCTTGACGAATTCAAGAAGGTCAATGACCTGGGCGGCCACGATGTCGGTGACGACATGCTGCTGCGGGTGGCGGCCTGTCTGCGCGCCACGCTGGGACAGGCCGGTTCCGCGGCGCGTATA
The DNA here is from genome assembly GCA_006510565.1 of Diophrys appendiculata. Lineage (NCBI taxonomy): Eukaryota > Ciliophora > Spirotrichea > Euplotida > Uronychiidae > Diophrys > Diophrys appendiculata. Next base: position 4,978 of record RRYO01000002.1, read on the forward strand.
GGCGGCGATGAATTCGCCGGCATGGTTGCCGTGGTCAACGAGGACGGGGCCCTGGAAGTGGCCGAGAAGATCCTCGACGGGTTCGACCGCATCCGTCTGGAAGTCGGCGCCCGGGTGTTCACCATCGGCGGCTCCGTCGGTGTTGCGTACGTCGATGCCGGCCTGTCCCTGCGCGACACCGATGCGGCGTTTGTCCTGGGTGTTGCCGACAAGGCATGCCTTCGCGGAAAGCGCTTCGGTGGACGCTCGGTACAGATACACAGTGTCGACGCTGCCGAATGCAGGGCTCAGGCTGTGGCCGGGGTGGAGCTGCCGGAGCCGGGCAGTTTCAGGGGCAACGAACTGACCCTGTTCGCCATGCCGATCGTGTGCCTGAAGAAAAGCCGTCCTTTCGGATCGGAAATTCTCCTGCGCCTGCAAGGGGACCGGGCGACGGGCCTGTCCACCAGGGCGTGGATCTCCGCTGCCGAGCGATCGGGCTTCATCGCCAAGGTGGATGCCTGGACGCTCGACAAGGTGCTGGATGCGGCCGACTGCAACCCGGCCAGGTCAATCCTGACGATGAATGTCTCGGTGGAATCGGCCAGGGATCCGGGGTTCCGCGAGGGTCTGTCCACCCGCTTGTCGGCCAATCCGCTGCTCGCGTCCAAACTGTGCCTGGAAATCGCCGAAAAGGATTTCCTGCGCGAACCTGCCGCCGTTGAATCGTTCTTCAAGTTCGTCAGCGACCTGGGGTGCCAGACCGCCGTTGACGATTTCGCCGGGCACTGGCCGGTTCTGTCACGGTTGACGGGGCTGCGAGTGGAATGGCTCAAGCTGGAAGCAGGCCTGACACAACAGGTGGTGGAAGAGCCGGCCAAGGCGGCGATCCTGGCCGGCCTGGTGCGTGCCGCCCACGAACTGGGCATCAAGGTCATCGCCAAACACGTGGAAACACCCGAGGAAGCAAAGCTGTTGCGGGAGCTGGATATCGAAGCCGCGCAAGGGTTTTACTTCGGCAGGCCGGAACCCTGGCCCGGACGTTGACACCCGCAGTGGACGGCACTTGATCCGGCTGGACAGCACCTGCGGCGCGGGCGCGCCTTGTCGCAGGTGCTAACTTGCCGAGATCTGCTGCCGAACTCTGTAGTGCGTCACGGATTGCACGCGATGGGAAGGGGTTCGAGTGCAATCCACGCTCGTCCCGCCCAAGGGATTGGCCCAGGGATCGCCCCAGGGATCGCGATGGGACTAGTTGTTCCCGGCCGCGCCGTTGACAAGCCCGGCGTTGATTTGCGAGGCGTAGGTCGCAATGTCGTTGACACTGCTCAGGCCGTTGTTCAGGTCATAGGCGCCCACACCCGCGATGCCCGGCTCCGCGGCGACGATGGCCGAGGCGAATTGCGCGCAGGGTGCGGTGATCGCACCCACCGGGAACTGGCAGTTCGGGCTGTGCGCGAGGGGAAGGTTCACCCCCAGCAGCGGATTCAGCTGCGCGGCGCTTATCTGATGGGTCGGGCCGCCAGAGCTGCACTGGAACTGAGATTGCAGCTCGTTCTTGACCGCGCTGACCACGGATGCGGGGGTATGACCCGCGGAGCCGCCGTCATAGTACTGCCGGTTCGCCAGCACCTTGCCGGCGTCAACCTGCGCTTCCAGGAACATGCAGTACTGCCATTGCGTCGAATAGATGTTGGAATTCGTGCCCGAGACGTCCCCCTGCTGGGTCGCGTAGGGGGCCATCGACCATTTGATCGCCGGATCGCCTGACGCCGTGGCCTGCGCGTTCAACGTCTTGATGAAGTTCACCATCCCTGTCTTGCAACGCTCCAGATCAGAGGCGGGCGAGGGCTTGCACAGGCCGGTGCCATCCGTAAGTGGCTCAAAGTCGATGTCGATCCCGGTGAAACCATAGGCTTTGAAGAAGGTATAAAATTCCTTGGCCGCGGCGGTCACCGTGGTGCTGTCGGTGGAGCCGAACAGATACCAGGTCTCCGGGTTCCAGGCCGCTCCGACCGAGATGTAAAGCTCCTTGCCCGTGGCGGCCAGGGTCTGCATTGCCGCGGCCGCGCCTGCATTGGTGGCGCCGTTGTAAAAGGCCGGGTTGATGTTCCACACCGCGATCGGGTCGTTGTTGGGCTGGTTGCCATACTGCCCGCATGTGTCCCTTGTGCAGATATTGCCGAAGCCAAACACGATATGGGTGAAGTCGGAACTGCCAAGCGCGGTCATCTGGTCGCTGGTGATGTTCCCGATCACCGGCTGATCGCCGGTATTGGGCGCGTCGATGTAGTAGGCGAGGTTGATCTTGCCGGAGGCGGGCACGCCGCTGCAGCCGCAGACCGAGGTTTTGAAGGCGCAGCCCGCGTTGCCGACAGTCGCCGGGTCGCTGGTCCAGGCGCCGGAGAAGCTGCCGCCCACATTGCTGCAGATGCCGGGGCATTTTGCCTGCGCTTCCGTGTTGCCGCTCAAGGGGCCGCCGAAGCAAATGTCGTCAGCGCGGACCGATTGGCCCGCCAGGGCGGCGAAAACGGCCAAAAAGGCACCTGTCAGAACAGATCTCAACAAATGTCGGGCCATCGAACAAACCACCTCCCGGGAATTTTGACGCGGATTTACGCCCGGCCGAGCTTAGCCTGTGCTTGCCGGAAGTTCAATTAAGGATTGAAGGTTTATCATATACACCGTGACTGCTGACGACGTTTTCGAATGGCCCGGGCGGGCCGCCGCGCGTGATGCTGTTTCCGGGTTCTGGATGGTCATCGAGGGTTTGTGTCCCTGTGCGGCGAAGGATCTGCAGGACCGGCCAGCAAGGCTTCAAAAACACCGGGGTCCGTTATACCCTCCGACCCCAAAAGCAGAACCCGGGCTTCGGAATCCAGCCCGATAGCGTCACGCATTTCTGGAACCAGCGCTCCGGACATCAAACCAACCAGGCCGGCCACTGCACTTTCCCCGGCTTGAATGGGCGTGTCTCCGCATTCACCGTTCGCAAGCAGGCGCACCGCGGGCCCGACGAGTGTTTCCGGTATGGTCATGAAACCATGCACTGCGTCGGCGAGCACTTCCCATGCAAGCCGGGAGGGTTCACCACAAGACAGTCCGGCCATCAGTGTCTCTTTTTCGATCTTGACACTGGTCAGTTCATCCGCCTTTGCGCTGGCAAAAAGGCAGGGGGCAAGTTCAGGTTCGACAACGATATTGCGAGGCGCCGTATTTTCCCACTCCTGTTGGAAAACTGCGATGACGGCGGCGGCAAGACCACCGACCCCGCCCTGCAGGAAAACGTGTGTCGGTGGCGCGCCGATCTCGCGAACAATTTCGCGCGCCATCACACCATATCCGGCCATCACGTCGCGCGGAGCTTGAGAGTATCCCGGCCACGAGGTGTCGGAGACGATCATCCATCCATTTTGTTCCGCGTCGGCGCGGGTTCGCTCGACAGTTGCGTCGTAGTCGCCATCGATCCTCACGACGGCGGCCCCCAATTCGCGCATGGCATCGGCCCTGAATTCACTCACTTCCGCATGGATATAGATTCTGCAGTTCGCCCCAAAACGATTGCATCCCCAGGCAACGGAGCGTCCGTGATTGCCGTCTGTCGCAGAGATGATGGTCATTTCCGAGATCTGGTCTGTAAATCGCCCATCCGTGATTTCGTGAATGTCGACAAGGCGTCCTACGCGCTTCGACAGGGTACGTTGAATGACCCTCAGCACGGCGTAGGCACCTCCGAGGGCCTTGAAGCTCCCGAGGCCGAAACGCGGACCCTCGTGTTTGTAGTGAATGGTGCGCAGATTCAATTGCTTCGCAACGCCGCTCAATTCGATCAGGGGCGTGCGGCTGTATCCGTTCCAGGACGTGATGACAGCTTCTGCATCATCGAAAAGCACTTTTGGCAGGACTTCGTCTCTCGAGGACTCAATGCCTGGAGTGGTTGAAAGCAGCCTGGTCTTCTTGATTTCGTCGAGCGGGAACATCGTGGAACCTCTTTTGTGGATCCTGCAAGAATAGCTTGTTTGGCTCGACGAAATTGCGCTTAGTTCTAGCCTTTGTTGAGCAAATTATGCAAAATATATCCATGAAACCGGAAAATACCTCGAAATCCCTGGATGCCTTTGATCTGGCGATTCTTGATATCCTGCAGACTGACTGCACGCTGCCGCATCGCTCGATCGGCGAGCGCGTCAACCTGTCTACCGCCTCTGTTCAAAGGCGAATCCGGCGGATGGAACGTGATGGCGTCATCGTACTCCAGTCTGCCCAGATCGATCCCAAGGCTGTCGGACTGCCATTGACAATTATCGTGGACGTCACGTTGAAGTCCGAGGCTGCGGGTCGGACCGACGAGATCAAAAAGGCCTTCCGGGAAGCTCGGGAAATCCAGCAATGCTACTACGTCACGGGCGAAGTCGATTTCGTGCTGATTGTGATGGTCGGGGACATGGCAGAATACGAAGCGCTGACACAGCGCCTCTTCTTCTCCAACGAAAACATCGAAAAATTTAGAACTTTTGTCACGATGGACCGGACCAAGGCCTCGATGTGCCTGAGCATCTGAGCCGGGGCGTGACACACTCTAGCGGAACTTGGAACGCACCACAGCCTGCGGCAGAAAGGACACGAAGCGCGCCTTCGTTGTGCGGGTCATAAACGGCACCTCGGGGCTGTGACCAGACCCAAGGCAAAGCTGAATGTGAAACCTGCGAACTGATTTTTGAGTCTTTTCAGTGTCGCAACCCCAAGCATAGGGTTTTGGCAGAAAGACCCTTTTAAAAACGCGGGTTGTGTAGTGCACTGAATTCACAAATTGGGCGGAGCGCGGTCACTCGCTACAAACTGAACGAATGACCGGAATGGGCCGGAAACAGCGATCATGACTCGTGCGGTATCGTGCGACCTCAGCTGTCAGCCTCCCCTAACGGTTGGTTTCACCTTCTTGCACAATCGATCAGTTTTCCTATATTCGCGCTGCTTTAGGCTGACCCTATAAGAGAACGCGAAGGACCGAACAATGAGCGACGACAACAAGAAAACGACATTCTCGTTTCAGACGGAGGTGGGTCAGCTTCTCGATATTGTGGCCAGTTCGCTCTATTCCAACCGCGAAGTCTTCCTCCGTGAGCTGGTCTCCAATGCTTCGGATGCGTGTGACAAGCTTCGTTACGCTGCGCTGACAGACACCACCCTGTCGCAAGGATCGGATGAACTGGCGATTACGCTGAAGATCGACAGCAAGGCCAAGACGCTGTCGGTGGCTGACAATGGCATCGGCATGAATCATGAAGACCTGTTGGCGACTTTGGGAACAATTGCAAAATCGGGAACAGGGGCGTTTCTGGAAGCGCTGAAAGCGGAAGAGAAAGATCAGGTTGGTCTGATTGGCCAATTCGGCGTTGGCTTCTATTCGGCCTTTATGGTCGCCGAACGCGTGGATGTGCTGACGCGCAAGGCCGGTGAAGCAGAAAGCTGGTTCTGGTCTTCGGACGGAAAAGGGGAATTCACCATCGAGCCCGGCAACCGGGAAACCTGCGGTACTACCGTTCTCTTGCAGATGAAGAAGGATGCCAAGGAGTTCCTGGAAGAGGTCCGGGTCAAGCACATCATTCGAACCTACTCGGACCACATCAGCTTCCCGGTGAAACTGGGCGATGAAAGCCTGAATTCAGCCGCTGCGATCTGGACGCGCCCTTCAAAAGAAATCACCAGGGAACAATATACCGAGTTCTACCACCACACCGCGCACGCTTTCGATGAGCCGTGGCACGTGATGCACAATCAGGTCGAAGGCGCGGTCAACCATACGACCCTGCTGTTCGTCCCCTCCACCACCCCATTCGATTTGTTCGATGCCGAACGCAAAAGCCATGTGAAGCTTTACGTGAACCGGGTGTTCATTTCCGACACCACCAAGGACCTGATTCCGACCTACCTGCGGTTCCTGCGCGGTATTGTTGATTCACAGGACCTGTCCTTGAACGTCTCCCGTGAGATGCTTCAGACGGATCCGATGCTGGCGAAGATCAAGACGTCGATTACAAAAAAAGTCCTGAGCGAACTCAAGAAAAAGGCCAGCAAAACACCTGAGGACTACGCTGCGTTCTGGGGCAACTTCGGGGCTGTGTTGAAAGAGGGGCTGGTTGAAGACCCCGCGCTGCGCGACCGAATTCTGGAGATCTGCCGCTTTGCCTCGACGGAAAACAGCGCTCTGACCACCTTGAGCGACTACGTCAGCCGGTGCAAGGACGGGCAGGACGCCATCTACTACATTGCCGGCGAAGACGCTGCCAAGATTCAGCAATCCCCGCATCTCGAAGGCTTCAGGGCCAAGGGTGTCGAAGTGCTGCTGCTGTCCGATCAGGTGGATGAGTTCTGGCTGCAACATGTCACCGAGTTCGAGGGCAAGCCGTTCAAGTCGATCACGCGCGGCGCCGCGGATCTGGACAATATCGAATCCGAGACTGAAACTGACAACGACAAGGATGAGGCGGATTCGGCAGGTCTGACGGCGCTGATTGCGTCAATCAAGCTGGAGCTGGGCGACACGGTCAAGGATGTGCGTTCCTCCAAGCGCCTCACGGAGAGCCCGGTGTGCCTGATCGCCGATGAAGGCGACATGGATGTGAACCTTGAAAGGCTGCTCAAGAAGCACGGGCAGTTGCAGCAAGGCATGCCGCGCGTGCTCGAGCTAAATCCGAACCATCAGATCATTATAAAGCTTGCTGAACGCGCCAATTCGGATGACGCCAAGTCAGACGACCTGCTGACGGACGCAGCACATTTGTTGTTGGATCAAGCTCGAATTGTCGAGGGAGAGGATCCGTTGGAACCTGTGGAGTTTGTTCGGCGCATGGGATCCGTGATGGCAAGGGCTTTGTGAGGGGCACGGCCTTCCATAGGATTGGCTCGCCCCGCCCGATCCATGGCGGACGGGAAAACGGCAACACCAGACAAACGCTTCATTTTATGCCAATGATGGGAATGGGCCGGAAACAACTGCGTACCAACTGCTCACAAAACAGATACCGGAGACTGATGTGTCAGCAAGTAAGGGCCGCGTCGAGAGACTGATTGATACGATCGCCTCGGAGTTCCAATCTCATCTCATCAACTTGTGGAACACCTCCACCAGCTTTGATATCCAAGACGGCGCCGTTGAAAAAATGATCTCACGCGAAGCGCCCTTTGGTGTCGTCGGGATCAAGATCCTGATGTCCAATCCGGGCGACAAAAACAGGCTTTTCGAGCACCAATGGAATTTCAGCATCGGGATCACCGGGTGTGAATTCACGCTTTTGGATGTCGATTACCAGAACGACGTTTGGATCGGCGACGGGAATTCAGCCGAATTCGCGGGGCACGAACACATTGCCTACAAATCGGTTGAGCACATGGTTGCCTTTCATGGAGATGATTTCGGCGTCGGAAACGTCTTCATCGAAAAGGTCGGTGCCCTTTGCCCCAGCCTGCTTGAAAAGCCACCGTTGTTCTTTCGACTGCCGCGCAAGGCGCCACCCGCCTACAGATACACAGTGGCATCCGAGACCATTCGTGATGAGTTGGGCCTTTCACGAGATGACGGCACGGTCTTGCTTGAGGCAATGATCAAAGAGCACGGGATTGAGCCTTATACGATCCTTCTGTCCTTCCATTCGGATGAAAACTTCTGGCTGGTTGATCTCCCTGAAGCGCTTGTCGACCGTTACCAGCATGGCCTGATTGATCCGAACCTGGGTGAACACCATTTAAATCTTGAGGTCGGGGCTTCGATTGCAGCAGAGGCTTTGAGGATCAAGTACCGGCAGAAGCCAAAGAGCGCTGAGAGCGATAACGGCGTCTTCTTCTCCATGTCCGGAACCGGTTCAGCGTCAGGCTATTTGAACGGATTGAATTGATTTGACGGTGGCTTGGACCATCTTTTTTGCTGCAAGAAAGCGGGCAACTCCCGAGTGGCAAATAGCTCAGATCGAGATCGAGCGGACTCTTTTAGTGCCATCCGTATTATACCATCCGCAGTTGATAGGAACCCATTTGATGGCATTGTCCCAATTTGCCGACGAGGCGCGTTGCGCAGGACGGTCAGGTTGACCGTTCAAGCAGCGCAACGCTGTTCGGCGAGCCGGAACAAGCCACCGAAGGCCGCGTTTGCAGGGTGTTCTGCCGCGTCGCGCGTCTTGGCCGATGATCCGCATCGCCCTGCAACGCGCTCCTTGCCGAACATCCTCCAAATGCGGTCAAATGGGTCCCTATCAACTGTGGATGGTATAAGACCCACTCGCGTTAGACCGGATATCAAGAGATGGAAAAATCAAATCAATCGCGCCGTAGCTTTGTCGGTGGAACCCTTGGCGTTCTCGGCCTTTCGGCTTTGGTAAAGCCGGCTTTCGCTGCCGACCTGACGCCACGAGCGACCGAAGGGCCGTTCTATCCGACCGCTGCGATGCGAAGGGCCGATGTGGACAATGATCTTGTCAAAATTTTAGGGACCGTCCGGGAGGCCGGTGGCGAGGTCTTCGTCTTGAAGGGCCGTGTGCTCAACAGGTCCGGCGCGCCACTTGTGGATCGGCGGATCGAGATTTGGCAATGCGATATGAACGGCAAGTACCTTCATACTGGCGACCGCCAAGCGATTGATTTCGATCCGGCTTTTCAGGGCTTTGGTCACGATGTCACCGGTCTCGACGGCAGCTATGAATTTCGCACGATCAAGCCCGTGACCTATCCCGGCCGCACGCCGCACATTCACGTTAAAGTATTCGAGGACGGGCAAGAGGTCCTGACCTCTCAGTTCTATATCGACGGGCATCCCGCCAACAGTCGCGACAGAATTTTCAATCGGCTTTCCGACAGTGAAGCGCAAGCCGTCTCAATGACCTTCAGGACGACTGACAGTGGAGAAGAGGCGATTGTTGACGTTGTGGTCTGATGGCTCAGCGTCAACGGCTTTCTTTGCCAAATCACCAAAGCGGCCCTCCGAACCGGTGCAGCGAATTCACACTTTGTCCGGCGGACCGAAATCTTGCTCCATAATATGCTGCGCTCAGCACGAGCGACTGCAATTACGGGTCGCACCGTAGCATCGTGAAATGGCAGTGAACGGCAGAAATGGGCCGAAAATAGCCCGTGATCCGCGAATGATGGGCAATGACTTGACCAACACGGATACTCTACTGTCCCGGCAACTCATATAGGTTTATGCGAGCCCGACGCTCAGCGAAACGTTACGCGCCTGCCGAGACGGTATCAGATGTCGAGATTGGCGACAGCCAGTGCGTTGTCCTGGATGAATTCGCGGCGCGGTTCGACCTCGTCGCCCATCAGCTTGGTGAAGATGTCGTCGGCGTCGTCCGCCTCCTTGACCTTCACCTGCAGGAGCGAGCGGACATTCGGGTCCAGCGTGGTCTCCCAGAGCTGTTCCGGGTTCATCTCGCCAAGACCCTTGTAGCGCTGCAGGGAGATGCCCTTCTGACCGAAGGCATAGATCTGCGAGAGCAGGGCGCGGGGGCCGCGGATCTCGATGGGAACGTCCTTGCGGCGCAGCACCGAGGCCTTGCCGTAGATCTCGTTGAGATGGGCCGCGTGGGCGGCAAGGCGGCGGGCGTCGGTGGAGCCGAGCAGGGCAGGGTCGATCGTCGCCACTTCCTCGACGCCGCGGACGGTGCGCCGGAATACCAGGCTGCCGTCGTCACGGGCTTCACCGGCCCAGCCGCGTTCGAACTCATCCGCCAGAATGTCCATCCGGCGGGCGATATAGGCAGCCACCTCTTCCGCCTTGGAAGGATCTTCGAGCGTGTCGGTGTTGAGCGCTCCGGCGATCGCCGCCTGTTCGACCACATCCCTGTTGTAGCGGGAATGCAGGCCGTCGAAGATTTCGGAGATGGTGCGTGCGGTGTCCAGAACCGTGCGCAGGTCCTTGCCGGTGCGGACCTCGCCATTGGCGAGCGTCAGCGATGTTTCGTCGAGACCCTGCGCGATCAGATAGTCTTCAAGTGCCTTCTGGTCCTTCAGATACTGTTCGGACTGGCCGCGCTTGACCTTGTAGAGCGGCGGCTGGGCAATGTAGATGTAGCCGTTTTCGATCAGCGACGGCATCTGCCGGAAGAAGAACGTCAGCAGCAGGGTGCGGATATGGGCGCCGTCCACGTCCGCATCGGTCATGATGATGATCTTGTGGTAGCGCAGCTTCTCGATGTTGAATTCTTCCATGCCGATCCCGGTGCCGAGCGCCGTGATCAGGGTGCCGATCTCGTTGGAGGACAGCATCTTGTCGAAACGGGCGCGTTCCACGTTGAGGATCTTGCCGCGCAGCGGCAGAACGGCCTGGTTTTCGCGGTGCCGGCCCTGCTTTGCCGACCCGCCCGCGGAATCGCCCTCCACCAGGAACAGTTCGGCCTTGGAGGCGTCGCGTTCCTGGCAATCGGCCAGTTTGCCGGGCAGGGAGGCGACATCGAGGGCGCCCTTGCGCCGGGTCAGTTCACGCGCCTTGCGCGCGGCCTCGCGCGCGGACGCCGCCTCCACCACCTTGGAAACGATCGTCTTGGCGGGCGCGGGGTTTTCCTCCAGCCATTCGCTCAAGGTCTGTGAAATCAGGTTTTCCACGGCCGGGCGCACTTCAGAGGAAACCAGCTTGTCCTTGGTCTGGGAGGAGAATTTCGGATCCGGCACCTTGACGGAGAGAACGCAGGTGAGCCCTTCCCGGCAATCGTCGCCGGTCAGCGAGACCTTTTCCTTCTTCATCAGGCCGGTCTTTTCCGCATAACCGGTGACCTGGCGGGTCAGGGCTGCGCGGAAGCCGGCGAGATGGGTGCCGCCGTCGCGCTGGGGAATGTTGTTGGTGAAACACAGCACATGCTCGTGGTAGCTGTCGTTCCACCACATCGCCGCCTCGACGGTGATGCCGTCCTTCTCCGCGCTCATGATGACCGGGTTTTCGATCAGCGGATGCTTGGCGCGGTCCAGGTAGCGGACGAAGGCTTCCAGGCCGCCGTCATAGTAAAGCTCCTCGACCACTTCCTCCACGCCGCGCTTGTCGGTCAGCGTGATGCGGACGCCGGAATTCAGAAAGGCCAGTTCGCGCAGACGGTGCTCGAGCGTGTTGAAGTCGAATTCTATCCTGGTGAAGGTTTCCGGAGAGGGCAGGAAGGTGACTTCCGTGCCCTTTCTGCCGTTGGCCGGCCCGACGACCTTCAGCGGGCTCTGGGCATCGCCGTGGGCAAATGTCATCTGGTGTTCCTGGTCGTTGCGCCAGATGCGCAGCTCGAGCAGGGTCGACAGGGCATTGACCACGGAAACGCCGACGCCATGCAGGCCGCCGGACACCTTGTAGGAGTTCTGGTCGAATTTCCCGCCGGCGTGCAACTGGGTCATGATCACCTCGGCCGCGGACACGCCCTCTTCGGTGTGCACGTCGGTCGGAATGCCGCGCCCGTTGTCGGAAACGGTTACGGATCCGTCCGGATTGAGCGACACGGTCACCAGGTCGGCGTGACCGGCCAGCGCTTCGTCGATGGCGTTGTCGACCACTTCGTAGACCATGTGATGCAGACCGGAACCGTCATCCGTATCGCCGATATACATGCCGGGCCGCTTGCGGACGGCGTCAAGGCCCTTCAGGACCTTGATGCTGTCGGCGCCATATTCGGCGTTGCCTTCGGTTTCCGGGGTCGGGAGAGGCTCGGACGTGGACGTGTCGCTCATGCGAATCAATCACCATTCGGTTTTTCTTTTCTAACCCCGTTATACGGGGTTCCGGCAGGCGTTCAACCACGCCGGAGCCGCTGGCAAGCCAGCGAAGGGATTATGGTGGAAAACCACAAGAATCAGGCGGTTTCAAGGGCAGGAGGCCGGCCTGATCAGGCGGCTCAGACCATCCCGGATCTCAAACATCTCGGCGGCCTGCGGCAGGTCGGCAAACAGGGCCTCGTCGGTGCCCGTCATGAACACCTGTCCGCCCAGGGAATGCAGCCTTGAAAACAGCGCGGAGCGCCGGTCCGGATCGAGATGGGCGGCGACCTCGTCGAGCAGCAGCACCGGTGTCATTCCGGACACTTTGGAGGTCAGTTCCGCATGAGCCAGGACAAGGCCGATCAGGAGCGCCTTCTGTTCCCCGGTCGAGGATTGGCCCGCAGGCATCGCCTTGGCGGCGTGAAAAACCTTCAGGTCGCTCAGATGCGGTCCGCTCAAGGTGCGCCCGGCGGCGCGGTCACGCGGGCGTCCGTCCCTCAGCATGCGTCTGTAGGCGTCCTCGCGGTCCGAAGAGCCCAGGCCAAGCGTTTCGGCCTCGAAGGCCCCTTCCAGGGCCAGCGCGGCATGAGGAAACGGCACATCCTGCCCCGCCTGCTCCGCGATCATCCGGCCCAGCAGGCCGACGGTCTCTCCCCGGGCGATGGAGACCGCCGTTCCCAATTCGCTGACCTGTTGTTCAAGGGCACTGAGAAAACCATCCGAACCGCCCTGATCGAGCAGGCGGTTGCGCTGGCGCAGGGCGTTTTCGAAATCGCCGACCCTGCGGCCATGGGCGGGGTCGAGCGCGAGCGTCAACCGGTCGAGAAACCGGCGCCGGTCGGAAGCCGGACCGGTGAACAATCCGTCCATTGCCGGAACCAGCCAGAGCACCCGCATATAATCGAGAAGGCTTTCGGAGCCGCGCACGTCCTCGCCGTCGATGCGCACCTTGCGCCCGGACGTGCCGGCGGCCAGACCCGTGCCGATTTTCGTTTCCATGCCGTCCAGCAGCACGGTGGCGGCGACGCTCCAGCCGCCATCGCCATCCCTGGCGGCGATATCGGACAGGGTGGCGCGGCGCAGGCCGCGTCCGGCGGTCAGGAAGGAGATGGCTTCCAGAATGTTGGTCTTGCCGGCACCGTTGGGACCGACAAGCGCGACAAGTCCGGCGGACGGATCCAGCGCCAAGCTGGCATGATTGCGAAAGCCGGTCAGGGACAGGCGGGTCAGCCGCGCTGTCCGGAATTCTGTCATGTCCCTGCGTCCGTCTGGCTGGGGAGGCGGCCCGGAGCGTGTCTCATCACATGGATCCAGGTAAAGGAGAGACGCTCTGAGATCACACCCGCATCGGCATCAGAACGAACAGGCAATCGTCGACCGTGTTGTCCTGGATGAGGGTTGGCGAGCCTGAATCTGCCAGCCGGAACAGGGCCGTGTCGCTGCTGAGCTGGTTGGCGATGTCGAGCAGATAGCGTGAGTTGAAGCCGATTTCCATCGGTTCCGCATCGTAGTCGACGGCCAGTTCCTCGGTCGCGCTGCCCGAATCCGGGTTGTTCACGGTCAGCACCATGCGCCCCTCGTCCAGGGACAGCTTCACGGCGCGGCCGCGTTCCGAGGAAATCGTCGACACACGGTCGACGGCTTCCTTGAACTCGTCCCGGTCGACGCGCATTTCCTTGTCGTTGCCCTGGGGGATCACCCGGCCGTAATCGGGGAAGGTGCCGTCGATGAGTTTCGACGTCAGCACCACGGAGCCGGTTGTGATGCGGATCTTGGTGTCCGACAGCTCGATCTGGACATTGGCTTCCGGGTCTTCCAGGAGTTTCTGGATCTCGCCGACGGTCTTGCGCGGCACGATGATGCCCGGCATGCCGGCGGAGCCGGACGGGGCGGGCACCTCGGCCTGGGCCAGCCGGTGACCGTCCGTGGCGACCGCGCGAAACAGCGGTCCGGCCGGCGTGTCCACGGTGTGCAGGTAGATACCGTTGAGATAATAGCGCGTTTCTTCCATCGAAATGGCGAATTGCGTGGTGTCGATCAGCTTGCGGATGTCGGCGCCCGTCAGCGCGAAGCCATGGCTGAAGTCGCCGGCGGTCAGGTCCGGGAAATCGGTTTCAGGCAGCATCTGCAGCGTGAATCGCGAGCGGCCGGCCCTGATCTCGAGCGTGGCATTGTCACCGGTCGTCTCCAGGACCACCTGGGACCCTTCCGGCAGTTTGCGCACGATGTCGTAGAACATGTGCGCGGGCACCGTGGTCGCCCCCGGCAACTCGATCATGGCCGGAACGCTCTCGACGATTTCGAGGTCCAGATCCGTGGCCTTGAGGTTGAGCGCGCCGCCGTCGCTGCGCAGCAGGACGTTCGACAGGATGGGAATGGTATTCCGGCGCTCGACCACCCGGTGAACATGGGTCAAGGACTTGAGGAGGTCGGTCCGCTCGAGGGTCGCTTTCATACGCTCGTTCCGTAACTCGTGAAAGGCCGGGTGGAAAACCCGGCTGAACTGGACAGGCGCTCCGGTCGGAGCGGGTTGACGACACTGCCCCCAACCGGCCGTAAAATCAAGGGGGCGTCCGGTCGGAACGCCCCCAAAATTGGTCGAATATCGTGTATTTTTCGAACCCGCACCGTTCTGCCGGCGATCCGTCGGATGGCTTGCGGATCGATCGGTTTTCACATCTCCGAACGGCTCCGCCAGACCAACCGGTCGCTAGGCGTCGAGCATGCGCTTGAGCAGCTCCAGTTCCTGGGCCAGGGCATAGTCCGCACGGGCCATTTCCTCGATCTTGCGCACGGCGTGAAGCACCGTGGTGTGGTCCCTGTTACCGAACCGGCGGCCGATTTCCGGCAGCGAGCGCGGCGTCATGACCTTCGCAAGATACATGGCGATCTGGCGAGGACGAACGATCGTCCGGGTCCGGCGGGCGGAAAGCAGGTCGGCCTTGGTGACGTTGTAGTGCTTGGAGACAACCCGCTGGATGTCCTCGATCTTGACCCGGCGCGGTTCACTGGAGCGCACCAGATCGCGCAGGGTCAGTTCCGCCATTTCCTGGGTGATCGGCTGATTGGTCAGTTGATTGTGGGCGATCAGCCGGTTGAGAGCACCTTCCAGGTCGCGGCCGGAGGAAGCCACGTGCCGGGCCACATAGTCGAGCACCCCTTCGGGGACCTCGAATTGCGGATAGGATTTGCGGGCAGCCTCGACGCGGGACACGAGAATGTTGCGCCGCAGGCCGAAGTCGGGCTCCTGAATGCCGACGACCAGGCCGCCGGACAGGCGTGAGCGGACGCGGTCGTCGAGCGTGTCGAGTTCGGACGGGGCCCGGTCGGCCGCCACGATCACCTGGCGCGCGCCGTCGATCAGCGCGTTCAGCGTATGGCAGAACTCCTGCTGCACCTGCTTGCCGTGCAGAAACTGCATGTCGTCGATGAGCAGCAGGTCGATGGTGCGCAGATTTTCCTTGAACGCCAGTGCGGACTGCGACTTCAGCGCGGTCACAAACTTGTACATGAAGTGTTCGGCGGTCAGATAGAGCACCCTGCGTCCGCCCGCCCGGGCCTTCGCGGCGACGGCCTGCATCAGGTGGGTTTTGCCCAGACCGACGGAGGCGTGCATGTAAAGCGGGTTGAAGGTGACCGCTCCGCCGCCGGCAACCTGGCGGGCCGCGGCCAGCGCCAGATTGTTGGATTCGCCTTCCACGAAGGTCTCGAATGTGTATTTCGGATCGAGCGACGCGCCTTGCAGCACGTCCCTGGCATTGTCCGGGCCGGTGTCGCCACGGCCGAGCGCGGCGGTCGCCGCCTGGGCGCGGGTGACCTGTGCCGCGCCGGCCAGCGTCTCGCCACGGCCCGCGGCAGCGGCGGACTGGGTGCCCTGCGGCGCCGGCAGGCTCGGTTTCGCGATGGCGACCTGCCGTGGCCGGATCGCACCGCGCACCGTCAGTTCAATCCTGTGAACGTTGTCGCATTCCCGCTGCCACAAGCCCATCAGCTGATCGTTGTAATTGTTCTGAATCCATTGCTTCAAAAACCGCGTCGGAACGGACAGGCGCACAGTGCCGTCCTGGTGTTCCTCAAGGTCTACACGCGCGAACCAGCTGGTAAACACGTCATCTCCCAGCTCTGCCCGGAGCTGTTTCTTGACCCGTTTCCACTGTTCGGAGCCGCCTGCCTCCTGAACCTGCATTTTCTCTGCCTCCTGTCTAGTTGAAGAACGATCCGCCACAGCCGTTCTTCGACGCCTTGCCGCTTTTGCAGCATTATAATGTCCCTTTTGGGACGGTTATTTTCTTGACGAGGAAAACACTTCCCTCGCTTGCCCGCGCTGGGGCGGTGGGTCTAACTTTGAATCCAGGGCAGCCCGGCAGCCTTCCAGCCGGACCACGTTCCACGGTGGCCCGCCTCGTCGAGAGGGCCTTCGAAACCGTCGGAAATGTTGAAGCACTGCGTGTGTCCGGCCTGCGTCAGGGCGATCGCGGCCGCCTGGCTCCGAGCACCGGAGCGGCACAAGAAATAGATTGGCACGCCGAGGTCAAGACCTTTTTTGACCAGAAGGTCCGAAACCGTTTTCGCGAACCCTTCATTGGGTCCGCTGGAAGGGAAGCTCTGCCATTCCGCCAGAACCGGTTCCTTGCCGACCGGACGCAGATCAGGCAGGCCGACAAAGGACCATTCCGCCTGTGTGCGAACGTCGATGAGAACCGCGTCGTCCTGCTCGGAAAGCCTGTCATAGGCTTCCTGGGCCGTCACATTCCCTGCGTAGCCAACCTCAATTTGCACAAATGCCCCCTTCAATAGCGACACGCTACCGATGAAAAGTAATTATCAAGATGTTCGAGAAGAAGTTTCGTCCAGACCGACGCTAAGCGCCGTGAGGTTTGAATACATTATTGTATTCATTCCGCAGTCTGGTGATGGGGTGCCCAGCGTTTTTTCGATTAGACTTATGCATTGTTGATCCAAGCACCGTTTTCGATTGTCCGCTGGTCTTTCCCGCCAGCCGATTGTTAATATACAGACCGCGACCGGGGGAGCAACCACGCGTTTTCCAGATTGGCCGAAACAGCCGGTTTCAGGGTCTTGATCCGGGCAATCGGCTTTTTTCCGGGCGATGTAACAAATGCTTTTTGCCGCAATGGCTTTTCGCTTTCAGGCGGCTTGCCACGATCCAAAAACAACGATTTTAAAAAAAAATTCAAAACTCCTGTCTTGACTCTTATCGAATCCCGCATGAGCGGCTCAGGCCGGGTCTACATGTATGTAAGCTATTGTAATAAAAGAACTTTCTTTGGCAGTGTCGAGCTTGGTAAAAATAGCGATAGTGCGCGTGCCGATGGCCGCATCACGTCATCCACAAAATTACGTGGCTAAAAAAAACCCGGCACGATGGCCGGGTCTTTTCAACGTTCATATGACGGTGGTTTTACGCGCCAAGTGCCTTGATACGGGCATTGAGGCGGGAAACCTTCCGGGAAGCCGTGTTTGCATGCATCACGCCCTTGGAGGCTGCGCGCATGATTTCCGGCTGCGCGACCTTGAAGGCCTCGTTCGCGACCGCCTGGTCTCCGGAGGCAATCGCCTCTTCCAGCTTGCGCAGGTAGGTGCGCACGCGGCTGCGGCGATCCTTGTTCGTGGCCGTCCGGCGGGCAATCTTACGGGCCGCCTTCTTGGCCGATGGTGTGTTGGCCATGGGCTCAATCCTGATCGGTAAATGGGACAAGTGTCCGGTGGCGATCGGGACCAAGGCACGACGGCGGCAAGACCCGATCAAAAAAACAACGGCGGCAGAAGACCGCCACCGATTGGGCGCCGCTTATAATCTTGCTGGCGCCACCCGTCAACGGCTTTATCGTTGTTTGGCGGAGATTATTTGTTGCGGAAATCCGGCGAGCGCTTCTCCGAGAAGGCGCTCATTCCCTCTTTCTGGTCCTCCAGGGCGAACAGCGCCTGGAACACCCTGCGTTCGAAGCGGACGCCTTCCGCCAGTGTCGTCTCATAGGCGCGGTCGACGCTTTCCTTGGCCATCATCACCACGGGCAGCGAGAACTCGGCAATTTTCTCCGCGGCCTTGAGGGCTTCCTCAAGAAGGTCGTCCGCGGGCACGATCCGGCTGACGAGGCCGCTGCGCTCGGCTTCCTGCGCATCCATCATGCGGCCGGTCAGCACCATTTCCATGGCCTTCGACTTGCCGACGAACCGGGTCAGCCGCTGGGTGCCGCCCGCGCCGGGAATGACGCCAAGCGAGATTTCCGGCTGGCCGAACTTGGCGGTGTCCGCCGCGATGATGAAGTCGCACAGCATGGCAAGCTCGCAGCCGCCGCCCAGTGCATAGCCGGCCACCGCCGCGATGATCGGCTTGCGGTTGCGGGACACCCGGTCAAACGGCGTGATCAGGTCGCTCTGGTAGGCGGATGAGAAGTTGTGCGGCTGCATTTCCTTGATATCCGCGCCGGCGGCAAACGCCTTCTCCGACCCGGTGACGACGACGCAGCCGATGCGTTCGTCCGCATCGAAACCGTCCAGAGCCGTGCCGAGTTCGGCGATCAGGGCCGAATTCAAGGCGTTCAAGGCTTTCGGCCGGTCGAGAGTGATCAGGCCGACTTTGCCGCGTTTTTCCACGCGGATATTTTCATATCCCATAATGCCGCTCCCATAAGCGGGAATTGCCTTGTGTCCGGACCCGCCGCCAAGTCGGAGCAGGCCGGATTTCCGCAATTCCCGGCACATCCAAATTCCAGGAGCCATGCCTAGCCGACCCGGCGCGGGTCCGCAAGCTTGGCCGAACGGTCAGGTCATCTCTGGCAGGAAGGGCAGTGGAAGGTCGAGCGGTTCGACTGCACCAGCCGCGCGATGGTGCCCGGACAGCCGTGGGTGCGGCAGGGCTGACCCTCCCGGTCGTAGACCGCGAAGGAATGCTGGAAATATCCCAGCGAGCCGTCCGCCTGCGTGTGGTCGCGCAGGGAGGAGCCGCCGGCGCGCAGGGCGTCTTCGAGCGTTGCCCGGATATGGCCGGCGAGCGCTTCGGCCTGTTTGCGCGGACGTCCGCTCGCCGTGACCAGCGAGCCGGCCTGGCGTTCCGGGCTGAGGCCGGTGCGCCAGAGCGCCTCGCACACATATATGTTGCCAAGGCCGGCGATCAGTTTCTGGTTGAGCAGGGCCGCCTTGAGGCTGGTCTTGCGACCGGCGAACAGGCGGGCCAGGGTTTCGCCGCTCAGGTCGTTGCCAAGGGGCTCAAGTCCAAGGTCGCGAAAATACGGGTGCCCGGACAGGGCCGGCCTGGGGACCAGGTCCATGAAGCCGAAGCGGCGCGGATCGTTGTAGACGATGCGCGCGGCCGATCCGTCGGCGGCTTGCAGATGAAAAACCACGTGATCGTGCTTCGGGTTCTTGCTGCGCTCGTGGGCAAAGCTGCCCGGTGTCTGACCGGCGCTGCCGGCTTCCACGCGGAAGGATCCCGACATGCCCAGATGCATGATCAGTACGTCGCCGCTGTCGAGATCTCCCAGCAGGTATTTGGACCGCCGCGAGAGCGCCGTCAACCTGCGGCCGGCCAGCCGTCCGGCGAAACCGTCGGGAAACGGAAAGCGCAGATCGGCCCGGTTCTGGTCGACCCGCCGGATCAGGGCGCCTTCGAACGTCGGCGCAAGACCGCGCCTGACGGTTTCCACTTCCGGCAGTTCGGGCATCGCGGGTCTGGTCTCCGTTTTAAATGCGCGCTATAGGCCTGCGTCATATGGTGTTCCGTGACCGGCAAAGATAGCGATCAGCAGACACTTGTACTATGGTCCGGCGCGATTTGAAGAGCATTTGTAGCGAAATCGGCGGGGCATCCCGTGTCCGGACGTCCCCGGACCGGATGCCCACCAAGGTGGCAACGATCAGTTGACCTGCTCGCGAACGGGCAGGCTGATCCTGGAGGCGTATTCATGACCCAGCACACGCAGGGCCAGGCCGGCACGGATGGCCGGCAACCGGAAGACATGCCGACGAGCTTCGGCTTCACCAGGGTCGCGGAAGGCCGCAAGCAAGCCCTGGTCGACGACGTCTTTCACAAGGTCGCCGAACGCTACGACCTGATGAACGACATGATGTCCGGGGGATTCCACAGGGTCTGGAAAGACGCGATGGTGTCCTTTCTGGCACCGCCCAGGGCACCGGCATCCGGATGGCGGCTGCTGGATGTTGCCGGCGGGACCGGAGACATCGCCACGCGTGTCGTGCGGCGCTCCGGCGACACCGCTACGGCGGTGGTCTGCGACATCAACAACTCCATGCTGGAAGTCGGCCGCGACCGCGCCGGCAAGGCGGGGCTGAGCGATCACATCACCTTTTCCCAGGGCAATGCGGAAGAACTTCCTTTTCCCGACAAGAGTTTCGATGCCTATACGATCGCTTTCGGCATCCGCAATGTGCCCGACATTCCCAGGGCGCTTCGGGAAGCGCGCCGGGTTCTCAAGCGCGGCGGCCGTTTTTTGTGCCTGGAGTTTTCAGAGGTGGACGTGCCGGTGCTGGACAAGGTCTACGACACGTTTTCCTTCAATGCGATCCCGACCATCGGCCGCTGGGTGACCGGCGACGGCGATCCCTACCAGTATCTGGTGGAATCGATCCGGAAATTCCCCAATCAGGAACGCTTCGCCGACATGATCCGCGAGGCCGGATTCGAGCGGGTCGCTTACAGGAACTATTCCGGCGGCATCGCCGCCCTGCATTCCGGCTGGAAATTCTGATCGATGGCGCTCGCGGTAATGCCTTTCCTTCGCCTCGTGCGGGCCGGATTCGTGATGGCGCGCGAGGGCGTCTTCGGGCTCGTCAGCCTGCCGGACCTGCCGGCCGGGCCCCGCTTTGCCCTGTCGGCGGCGCGGCTGCTGGAACGGCGCTCGGTGCGCTCCAAGAGCGCGGACCTGCGCCTGTCGGATGCGCTCAACAAGCTGGGCCCTTCCTATGTCAAACTGGGGCAGTTCCTGGCGACGCGCGCGGATGTGGTTGGCAAGGAAGCCGCCCGCGAACTGTCCGCGCTGCAGGACCGGTTGCCGCCGTTCGATCACGAGGCCGCCAGGTCTGCTGTTGCCGAGCAACTGGGCCGGCCGGTGGACGAGATCTTCGTGGAGTTCGGCCCGGCGGTCGCCGCCGCGTCCATCGCCCAGGTGCATCGTGCCATAGTCCGTGACAAGGACGGCAGCGAGCGGGAGGTCGCCGTAAAGGTGTTGCGGCCGGGGGTCTCGCGCCGGTTCCAGCGCGATCTGGAAAGCTATTATCTGGTGGCCCGTCTCGCCGAGCGTTTCCATCCGCCGTCGCGGCGTTTGCGGCCGGTGGCCGTTGTCGACACGCTCGCCCAGTCGGTTGCCATGGAAATGGATTTCAGGCTCGAGGCGGCGGCCCTGTCCGAAATGGCGGAGAACATCGTCGCCGACCCCGGGTTCCGGGTGCCGCAGGTCGACTGGTTGCGCACCGCCAAGGGCGTGCTGACCATGGAATGGGTCGACGGCCGCAAGATGTCCGATGTCGAGGGCCTCGCCGCGGACGGTCACGACCTGGAAGCGCTCGGCGCGGGGGTCATCCAGAGTTTCCTGCGGCACACGCTCAGGGACGGCTTCTTTCACGCCGACATGCACCAGGGCAACCTGTTCGTCGAGCCGGACGGCACTCTGGTGGCGGTCGATTTCGGCATCACCGGGCGTCTCAACACGCGCGAGCGCCGGTTCCTGGCCGAAATCCTGTTCGGTTTCATCACCCGCAATTACAGGCGGGTCGCCGAAGTGCATTTCGAGGCCGGCTACGTGCCGGCCGATCAGGATGTCGACATGTTCGCCCAGGCGATCCGGGCCATCGGCGAGCCGATCCACGGTCACGATGCCAGCGAGATTTCCATGGCGCGCCTGCTGACACAGCTGTTCGAGGTCACAGAACTGTTCGAGATGCGCACCCAGACGCAACTGATCATGCTGCAGAAGACCATGGTCGTGGTCGAGGGCGTCGCCCGCTCGCTCAATCCCAATCTGGATATGTGGAAGACGGCGGAGCCGGTCGTCGGCACCTGGATCAAGGACAATCTGGGGCCCGTGGGCAAACTGCGTGACGCCGGCGACGCGCTGGGCGCAATGGCCCGGATCGCCAACGACCTGCCGTTCTTCGCCGACCGCATCGGTCGCATGTCGGAAGAGCTGGAAAAGATGACGATGAGCGGCCTGAGGTTCGACGCGCAAACGGCAGAAGCCATCGGCCGGGCCGAGGCACGACACAGCCGCTCGGGTCGGGTCGCGCTCTGGGCGATCGCGCTTTCGCTCGGCGCGATTGCGGCGCATCTGTTGTTCTGATCAGGTCTTCCGCCTGCGCGGGAGGCCTGGCGGTATCGGCAGATCAGGCTGCGGCGCGTGCATCGGCGAAGGCATGAATACGCCGCATCGCCTCGCGCAGCGTTTCGTCCGGAACGGTCAGCGCCACCCGGATCAGGAATTTCGCGTTCTGTCCGAACGAGGGGCCGGGCATGACCGCAACCCCCTGGTTTTGAAGAAGGCTCCAGGCGAACTGTTCGCCGTCCAGTCCGGTTCCGGAAACGTCGATCATGATGAACATGCCGCCGGACACCCTGCCGGTCTTGAGTGACGCGCAGCTCGCAAGGTCGCGGGAAATCAACTGCGCCCGCGCGGCGTAGCTTTTGCGCATGCGCTCCGCCGTATCGAAACTGCCGCAAAGGGCGGCTTCGGTCATGTCCGCGATGAAGGGCTGGTTGCCGAACAAGATGGTCTCGGAAATCGGCAGGAGCTTCGTGCAGAATTCTTCCGGTCCGACCGCCCAGCCGCTGCGAAAGCCCGTCGCTGCGAATGTCTTGGAAATGGACGAGGTGACGATTGTCCGCTCCCGAAGGTCCTCGATCTCAAGCGGTGAGGCGAATTCGCCCTCGAAAATAAGGTCCTCGTAAACCTCGTCGCAGACGATCCAGAGGTCGTGCCTGCAGGCAAGGTTTCCAAGTTCGACGAGCGTGTCCCGGTCGAGCAGGGAGCCGGTCGGATTGTGCGGTGTGTTGAGCAGGAGCACACGGCTTGCCGGCGTGATGGCGCGTTCAAGGTCCGGCGGGCGCATGATGAAACCGTCCTCGATATTCAGAGGGACGGGTTGCAGGATCGCGCCGGGGGCACGAACGACACCTTCATAGGTCGCGTAATAGGGATCTCCGACCAGCACCCCGTCTCCGGCACCGGCAAGCGCTGTGATGACGGCATAAAGCGCGGTCTGGGTGCCCGGAAAGCAAAGGATATTGGCGCTGGTGATCCCGGGAAATCGCGGCGCGTATTTCGCGACCAGCGCGTTCAGAAGGCCCTGTTCGCCGCGCCCGTTGGAATAGTGGGTCCTGCCCCGGCGCATGGAGGCCGCGCAGATATCGACCAGTTGCGGGTCGACGGCAATGTCCGGTTCGCCGATTGTCAGTTCGATCACGTCCTTGCCGGCGGTCGTCATTTCCCGGGCTGCGTTGTGAACAGCCCATTTTTCTCCGCCGAGGTTGGCAAGGCGATCAGTGATACCTGCGTAGCGCATGTGGACAGTCCTGTTTTATGTGTGCCGCTTGTCGCCCGAAAGGCTGCCAGCGGGCAAATTGAGCAGGCGTTCGCCCGCCTCGATGATAAGATCAGGCAGGATGGCGCGGCTGTAGAGACCCGAATTGAGCGAGCCCTCCATCCACAGACCATCGATCAGCCCGTTCAGCGCGATGGCAAGACGCCGGCACTCGGCGGCGCCGCTTGGCAGGCCATGAGCTGCAAGGACGGGTTCGATCAGGCTCTCCAGAAGGCTCAGATAGTCCCTGTAGCCTTCACGGTGAATGTCGGCGAAATCGCTCTCGTAGCGGACGCGGCCGATGAAGGTCGCCCAAAGGGAGACTTTCTGTTCCGACAGGTTGGGCATGGTCATGTTGGCGATCAGGAAATGGCGCAACTGATCGTTCGCGTCGCCGCTGGACTGACGTGCCCTTGTGTCCGCTTCGCTGGTCAACTGGCCGATCAGATAGGCATAGGCGCTGGTGATCAGATCGTTCTTGCTGCCGAAGTAGTGCCGCACGAGGCCTGCGGTGACGTCGGCCTCCTCCGCGATCCTGCGCACCGTCGCTCCCTTCAGCCCTTGCTGTGCGACACAGGTCAGCGTCGCCTCCAGAAGGCTGCGTTTGCGCTCGTCCAGCGTTTGTCGGCGGAATGCTTTTCGGCTCATCGTAAAACGGCTTGTTTATGGGTTCGATGCTGTTGTTATACATTTGTATAAAATATCGAATAGCGCAAGCCGTTGCCGCGTTTCGAGGTCAGTATCCCTGTTGCCTGTCGATCGCCAGGCGCGGCCGCTTGCCTTCAAGAAGCTCGACGGCAGAGGCGCGGATCTGTTCCGCGACCACGCTTGGGGTGGAGTCGCTGGCGATATGGGGCGTGATCCTGAGCCGGTCGTCGCGCCAGAACGGATGATTTTCCGGCAGAGGTTCCTGGCGGAAGACATCAAGGCTGGCTCCGGCCAGTTGACCGTTGTCCAGGGCCGCCGCGAAATCGGCCTCGTGCAGGTGCTCGCCCCGACCGATCTGGATCAGCCAGGCACCGGGCTCAAGCAGGTTGAAAAGTCGGCCGTTCAGGATGTTTTCCGTCTCATCTGTCAGCGGCAGCACGTTGATCGCGATCCGGCTGCCCTTGCAGGCCATGTCCAATGCGGTGGCGCCTGAATGGTAGCAGATACCGGCCAGCGGTTTTCCTGGTTCGGAACGGCAGGCAACGGCGACGGAAAAACCCATGGCAGCCAGTGCGCGGGCGACAGCGGCCCCCATTGTGCCATTGCCAAGCACCGCGATCCGGGTTTCCTTCGGCGGTGACATGGGGAGCGGGTTCCAGATGCCCGCGCTCTGCTGGTCCTTCAGCCGCGTGAACGAGCGTAGAAAGTGGAGCACTTCGTGAGCCGCGTATCCAGCCATCAGGTCCGCCTGATGGGGATCGCGTACCCGGCAGACCAGAGTGTCTTCGGCAAGGCTCGGATTGGCAAGAAGCGCGTCGACGCCCGCTCCGACGGACATCGCCATCTGCAGGTTCGGATAGCGGGCAAAGGCGCCGTCGTCCGGTTGCCAGCAGACCGCGAAGCGGATGGCGGCAGGATCGGACACTTCATGGGGCTCGAACAGCTGGACCCGGCCGGGGCTGTCCGTGAAGTCGAGGCCGTAGAAACTTTTCAGATCCATTGTGCTGCTCAAAAGCACGCCTCCGATTGTTTCTGACTGGTCCAATTGATGTCTCCTGCGTCGCTTGTCGGAATTTTCCCTTGCTCCCGGCGCCTAGTTATACAAATGTATATTTATGAGTAAAGCGTTTGGCAGGCCTTGCAGCCGCAAGGATGCCGCCGCCGCGGTCACTTGAAGGGAAAATCGATGTTGCAGACCAGCCGGGCCGGCGAAGGTGGCCGGACCGAGTATGATGTCCGGGTCGAGCTTGCAGCCTGTTACCGGCTCGCGGAGCATTTCAGGATGTCCGACCTGATCTACACCCACATTACCGCGAAGGTGCCCGGAGAGCCGGGACATTTTCTGATCAATCCATATGGCTATTTGTGGGAGGAGATCACGGCATCGTCGCTGGTGAAGATCGATGTGGAAGGCAACAAGGTCTGCGACAGCCCGAACCGGGTCAATCCGGCGGGGTTCACCATTCACAGCGCGATCCACAGGGCGCGCAGCGATGCGCCCTGGGTCATGCACACGCACACGCGGGCAGGGGTCGCGGTTGCGTCCTTGAAGGACGGGCTGCTGCCGCTGAACCAGATCGCCCTGCAGTTCTACGGCCGCATCGGCTACCACGATTATGAAGGAATTGCGCTCGATCTGGAGGAGCGCGCGCGGATAGTCGAAAGCCTGGGGTCATTTCCTGCCCTTGTCCTGCGCAACCACGGTCTGCTGACGGTCGGGGAAAGCGCCGGGCAGATGTTTTCCAACATGTTCTATCTCAACCGGGCCTGCGAAATTCAGGAAGCCACGTTGTCGATGGGATTGCCGCTCGCAAGAATCGAGGAAGCGCTGGCGGCGCATGTCAACCGGCAATACGACAAGATGGCCTTCGACGACGGCGACCTGTTGCTCGAATGGGATGCAATGATGCGTCTTGCGGATCGCCTCGACCAGAGGTTTCGCGACTAGGCCAATTTGATAGGTTTTTTGGGCCTTTGTAATATTGGCGTCGTATTTTCATGAAAGCGTTCAGCAACATATGAATTGCTGCTTAATTTTTGCTTGTGCCTATAAAATAGCCAGGTAAGTCCTTGACTTGGCGGATCTGCATGTTAGCCTCGCCACATCCTGATTTGTCGGGCATTCGGCATTTTACGGGCATGAATTGCTTGATCTGGTCATTGCTTGATCTGGTCTGTGTCGCGCAGCAATGGGCGACTGGAATCTCCGGCAAGCGCCCGTCCGTGATTCAAGGCAGAGGTTTGAAATGTTGCCGGCTCCCCGGCGATGTTGGGCCAAGAAACAATGAACGCCCGAACCTCCTGGTTGCGTCTTCCGTAGCTGACCAGTTTGCCAAACAAACACACCTTCTCCGGTGGGTATTTCAGACATCTGGAATGCAGATCGCCGGGACACAGGGAAGCTGGCCGACAAGGGCCCGGCTTTGGAAGGCCGTGTCCTCGCCGGATCGCCGTAGCCCCTAAATGTGCCTCAGGCCGCAGCGAAACTGTCTGGCCGACGGCAAACTGTCAGCAAGCGATGAAAGCAAGCCAAGGAACCGGATTGATGGAAGTTACGAACGCCATAGATTGCAACGGATTGTCCGCAGCACCGACCCTTTTGCGGATCAAGCAGGCGCTGGTAGGACGGGTCGATGACGCCTTGCCGCTGGAGTTCCTGGTGGACGCCGATTGCGACCGTGACCGTTTGCGCCGTTCGCTTGGGCGACAGGGCAGGGCCGTCCGGCTGGTCTCCCGGCCGCAATAGCACGCTGTCCTGGGACAGGGCTTTTTCAAGTGCTGCCGCGCCAAGTCACGAACTCATGGATGAGCATGCCTTTGCGCGCGGCGTCTCCCGCGCAGGCAATGTCGCCCGAGCACATCGATGTTCGGACCGGCTGGAGCTTGCCGGCCTGGGGCGGTGGCCGGTTTGATGCGCCCGGAAAGCAGGGCCGCAAACAGGGACCGGCAAACAAGGACCGGCAAACAAGGAAATGAATTTTGCCTGATCTGAATGTTGAAAAAATGCCGTCGGGAACGTCTGGCCCGGCTGTTGCCGAAGAGGCCAGCCCGGAAGTGCCGGAGTTCGCTTTCGACCCGACCGATCCCTGGACGGAGACTTTCCAGAAAGGTCTGGAGCGCGCCGGTCTGAGAGGCAAGCGCGTGTATGAAGTGGGTATCGGCACCGGGATCAATGTGGCGTTTCTCCTGCGCATGTGCGGTGCCGCGCAGGTGTCGGGCAGTGATCTTGACCCGCGGCTGGTTGTTCTGGCCGAGCGTAACGTCAGGAGCCTGGCCCCGGAAGAGGCGGACCTGTTTCATCCGGTCAGGGGCACGGTGAGCCTGATCGACACCAAGGAGGCTCGGGCCCGGATCGCCGAGACCGATGTCATCATCGCCTGTCTGCCGCAGGTCGGCGATCCTGGCGACAGACGGCTGACAGCTTTCCGGCAGGCCCAGGACGTCGCGTTGCCCGAGGGTGCGGACGAAAAGGCCGACGACCACATCGCACATTATTATCCGTGGGCGGCTTTCGACGAATATCCCTTCAATTCGGTTGGTCTGGGGTTGAACGAGGCACTGCTGCACCGCATCCGGGACCGGGCGCCGGCCGCGGAGGTGATCATGAATTTCGGTTGCCGGATCGGAACCGGCATCATTTTCGAACTGTTCGAAGCCAATGGCTTCCGGCCGGAAAAACTGTATTCCCAGATCGTCCGCCAGGATTCGGGGACCGATATTTCGTTCTTTGTGATGCTGGAAAAAGCATTGAAGGGAACCGGGCTGGAAAAGGATCTGGTCTGCGCGTTCTTTGCGGATGAAGATGCGGCCAGTCCCTTGTCGGCCAGCGAGGCGCAGGTCCTGCTCGACCGGGACCCTGAAACACCACTCTATCATGAAGTCTGTGTGATCCGCGCCGTGCCGGTCGCGGCGTGACGATGCGGCATGGCGGTAATATCGCCAACCGGAGAGGGCGGTCCGGCAGTCAACCGGGCTGTGTAACCCGCCTGAGGGTGAGATTGATCCTTCCGCCGTTCTTCAGAAGCGTCGAGGTGCCTGCCAGAACCCTGTCGATGCCGTGAAAGGCGAGCCGCGCCGTCCCGCCCAGCACGACCACATCGCCCGACTGCAGGCGGAACGATCTGGTCGGGTCCTTGCGGTTCAGGCCGCCGACGCGAAATGTCGCGGTGTCGCCCAGGGACACGGAAATGACGGGCGCCTCGAACATCTGTTCGTCGCGATCCTGATGCAGCCCCATGCGCGCGCCCGCCTCATAGAAATTGATCAGGCAGGCTTCCGGTTCCGGTGCTTGTGGGGCAAGTCCTGCCCACAGGCCGGTCAGCGCGGCGGGCATGGCCGGCCAGGGGCGGCCGGTCTGCGGATGCTGCGGCTGATACCGGTAGCCGTTCACATCCGCGACCCAGCCGAGCGGGCCGCAATTGCTCATCTTCACCGAAAACGGCTTGCCGGTGCGCGGCATTTCTGGCTGGAACAGGGGGGCCTCGGCGACGATGCCGCGGATGGTCTCCACAAGTTCCTGCTGGGCGGAGCGGTCGAAATGGCCAGGCAGGTAGGACAGGCCGTCGAGGCCGTTTATCGGGAGCTCTTGCATGTGCGTCTTGTCACAAATCGGGTCCGCGGTTGAAGCTGCCCTCAAACAGATGTCTTGCAGGCAAAGTTTCATCCACCTATATAGCGGACAAGCTTCGCGTCAAATTCCGGGTTTTCAACTCAGGCGCGATGTCCGGGCCTGTCCCGGAACCCAAGTGAGAGGAGCCGGAAAGACGCCTTCATGGGTCTTCCCGGTTTGCTAGAAAGAGAGGCAGATATGGCAAAGGTCATTGGTATCGACCTCGGCACGACGAACTCGTGCGTCGCCGTCATGGACGGCAAGGAACCAAAGGTTATCGAAAACGCCGAAGGCGCCCGGACCACCCCGTCGATGGTGGCATTCTCCGAGGATGGCGAGCGTCTTGTCGGACAGCCGGCGAAACGCCAGGCGGTCACGAACCCCACAAACACCCTGTTCGCGGTCAAGCGCCTGATCGGCCGCCGCTACGAAGACCCGACGGTCGCGAAGGACAAGAAGCTTGTTCCTTACGAGATCGTCAAGGCCGACAATGGCGATGCCTGGGTGAAGGCCAACGAGGACAAGTACTCGCCCTCGCAGGTGTCCGCGTTCATTCTTCAGAAAATGAAGGAAACCGCCGAGAGCTTCCTGGGCGAGAAGGTCACCCAGGCAGTGATCACGGTGCCTGCCTACTTCAACGACGCGCAGCGCCAGGCGACCAAGGATGCCGGCAAGATCGCGGGTCTTGAAGTCCTGCGCATCATCAACGAGCCGACAGCCGCGGCACTGGCCTATGGCCTCGACAAGAACGACGGCAAGACCATCGCTGTCTATGACCTTGGCGGCGGCACCTTCGACGTGTCTATCCTGGAAATCGGCGACGGCGTCTTCGAGGTGAAGTCCACCAACGGCGACACCTTCCTCGGCGGTGAAGACTTCGACATGGTTCTGGTCGATTATCTGGCAGCCGAGTTCAAGAAGGATCAGGGCATCGACCTGACCAAGGACAAGCTGGCTCTGCAGCGTCTCAAAGAAGCTGCCGAGAAGGCCAAGATCGAACTGTCTTCGTCGTCGCAGACCGAAATCAATCTGCCGTTCATCACGGCGGACGCCTCCGGTCCCAAGCACATGACGCTGAAGCTGACGCGCGCGAAATTCGAGTCGCTCGTCGACGATCTGGTCAAGCGCACGATCGCGCCGATGAAGGCCGCTCTGAAGGATGCCGGCCTTGCCGCCGGTGAAATCGACGAAGTGGTTCTGGTCGGCGGCATGACCCGCATGCCGAAGATCCAGGAAACCGTGAACACCTTCTTCGGCAAGGAATCGCACAAGGGCGTGAACCCGGACGAAGTTGTCGCCATGGGCGCGGCGATCCAGGCCGGCGTGCTGCAGGGCGACGTCAAGGACGTTCTCCTGCTCGACGTGACCCCGCTGTCGCTCGGCATCGAGACCCTTGGCGGTGTCTTTACCAGGCTGATCGACCGCAACACCACGATCCCGACCAAGAAGGGTCAGGTTTTCTCGACCGCTGAGGACAATCAGACGGCCGTGACCATCCGGGTCTTCCAGGGCGAGCGTGAAATGGCGGCCGACAACAAGGTGCTCGGCCAGTTCGACCTTGTCGGCCTGCCGCCCGCACCGCGCGGTGTGCCGCAGATCGAGGTGACCTTCGACATCGATGCCAACGGCATCGTCAACGTGTCCGCGAAAGACAAGGGCACGGGCAAGGAACAGCAGATCCGCATCCAGGCTTCGGGTGGTCTCAGCGATTCCGACATCGACGAGATGATCAAGGACGCCGAGTCCCATGCCGACGAGGACAAGAAGCGCAAGGAACTGGTGGAAGCCAGGAACCAGGGCGAGTCTCTGGTCCACTCCACCGAGAAGTCCCTGAGCGACTATGGCGACAAGGTTTCCGAGGACGACAAGTCCGCGATCGAAACCGCGCTGGCCGAGCTCAAGACCACGCTCGAGGGCGAGGATCTTGAAGACATCAAGGCCAAGACCCAGACCCTGGCCGAAACGTCCATGAAGCTTGGCGAGGCCATGTATCAGGCCGCCCAGGCGGATGCGGAGGCCGACGGCGGCGAGGAAGACGCCGCCGAAGCCAAGGCGGAAGACGATGTCGTCGATGCGGACTTCGAGGAAGTCAAGGACGAGGACGACAAGAAGTCCGCGTAACTGAAACTCGACAGCCAGCCGCGCCGCGGCTGGCTGTTTCATTGCCGGCGCCGGTTGCGTGACTGCCTGATGAAAAGGGCACTTGTGCCCGGCGCCTTCGCCGTAATTGGCGCCAGGGTTCAGGCTGCCGGCGGCGCAACGACAAGACCGAGAGATCTTGATGTCGAAACGTGATTTCTACGAGTTGCTGGGTGTTTCGCGTGATGCGGACGAAAAGGTGCTCAAGAGCGCCTACCGCAAGAAAGCGATGCAATACCATCCAGACCGGAATCCGGGTGACGCGGATGCCGAGTCCATGTTCAAGGAAGTCAATGAAGCCTACGACACGCTGAAGGACGGCCAGAAGCGGGCGGCCTATGACCGGTTCGGCCATGCCGCCTTCGAAAACGGCGGTTTTGGCGGCGGCGGCGGTGGCGCGGGCGGACCGGATTTCTCGTCCACCATGTCCGACATTTTCGAGGAATTCTTCGGCATGAGCGGCGGTCGCCGCTCGGGCGGGCGCGAACGCGGCGCCGACCTGCGCTACAATCTCGACATCACGCTTGAAGACGCCTATTCCGGCAAGACCGTGGAAATCGAGGTCCCGACCAGCATCGTCTGCGACGTCTGCACCGGGACCGGCGCAAAGCCGGGCACCAAACCCAGCACCTGCAACACCTGCGGCGGTGCCGGCCGTGTCCGGGCGGCGCAGGGATTTTTCACGCTCGAGCGCACCTGTCCGACCTGCCAGGGGCGGGGCCAGGTGATCACCGACCCTTGCGATAGTTGCAACGGCGCCGGGCGCAAGACCCAGGAACGCACGCTGTCGGTCAATATTCCGGCGGGAATCGAGGACGGCACCCGCATTCGTCTTGCCAGTGAAGGCGAGGCCGGTGCGCGCGGCGGTCCGGCGGGAGATCTTTACATCTTCCTGTCGATCAAGCCGCATGAGTTGTTCCAGCGCGACGGCGCGGATCTTTACTGCCGCGTGCCGATCTCCATGACCACCGCCACCTTGGGCGGCCAGTTCGACGTGCCGACCGTCGAGGGCTTGACAAGCCGGGTCAAGGTGCCCGACGGCACCCAGACGGGCAAGCAGTTCCGCCTGCGTGGCAAGGGCATGCCGATCATGCGCTCCAGCCAGCACGGTGACATGTATATCCAGGTGACGGTGGAGACACCGACCAATCTGACCCGTCGGCAGCGCGAGCTGCTCGCGGAATTCGAGTCGGAATCGGCGGGCGAGAACCATCCGGAATCGGCGGGGTTCTTTTCGAAGGTGAAGGATTTCATCGACAATCTCGGTGCCTGACACCACCTTTTGCACGGCGGATGCGCAATCCCTTGGCATCTCGTTGCAATCGTTCCTATATTTGTGACCTAACGTGAGTGAGGAACGATGCTGAAGCGCAATTCGGGACGGCGGGAGTCCCTTCGGGACAAGCTCGAAAAAGCAAATGCCGTCCGGGCGAAGGTGATCGACGAGGTCAAGTTCATCCGGTCCTGGGCACAGAACCCGCTGCGGACCGGCGCGGTGACGCCGTCCGGGCCGGATCTCGCGGCGAAGATGGCCTCCTATCTGACGCCGCGCCCCCATGCGCGCGTGGTGGAACTCGGGCCTGGCACCGGCGTTGTCACCAAGGCGATCCTGGATCGGGGATTTGCGCATTCCCAGGTCAGCCTGGTGGAATACTGCCCCGAATTCTGCGAGCTCCTGGCTCTGAGGTTTCCCGGACTGACCGTGGTTCAGGGCGATGCTTATACCCTGCGCGAAACCCTGGCCCCGTCCGGCTGTTTTCGCGGCACGGATCCCGGCGGCCCGCATGTGCTGGACGGCATCGTTTCGTCGCTGCCGCTGCTGACCCGGCCCGAGCCGGTGCGCAGGGCGTTGCTGGCGGAGGCGCTCGACCTGTTGAAACCCGGCGCGCCATTCATTCAGTTTTCCTACGGTCTGGTTGCACCGGTCAAACCGGTCAGCCGGGCTGTCTCGGTCCACGGGTCCGAATGGGTCTGGAAAAACCTGCCGCCGGCGCGGGTCTGGGTCTATCGCAAAGGGCATTAGCAGGACTTTCGGGCATTTGCGTTTGCGTCCGGCATGTTTGCCCGGGTCGGATGGCCTGAAGTGACCTGTCTTCCGCAGGTCTGTGTCATGCGCCCGGCGTTTGCAGACGCGCTCCGGGTTCGAGCAGATTTGACACCGTCGAATGGAACCGTGTTTCCTGAACCTGCTCCCGGTCTGACAAGTGTCCGCTTTCAAGAGAGACCAGGCAGTGTGTCGCGTTCAACCGAACGCAGGGTGTTGTGGAAGTGGGAAGGGCCATGTCGATGCGCAATCCGAAGATACTCGTTTGTTCCGGCTCGGTCAGGACGGGCTCCTTCAACGGCAGTCTGGCAGCTCTTGTGGCCAAGAAGCTTGCGATTCTGGATGCGGAGGTGACGGTGCTGTCTCTCAGGGAGTTTCCGCTTCCCGTTTATGACGGCGATCTGGAACAAGCGGACGGCGTGCCGGAAAATGCGAAAAGACTGCATCGTCTGTTCCAGGGCCAGGACGGCGTTTTTCTGTCATGCCCCGAATACAATGCCGGTGTGACACCGCTCCTGAAGAACACGCTCGACTGGATCAGCCGTGTAAAGGAGCCGGGAGAAGCCTTCAGGAACAAGATGTTCGCGCTTGGCGCGGCTTCGCCAGGCGGGTTCGGCGGCATGCGCGGGCTGCTCGGCATGCGCACCATTGTGGAAGTGGGCCTGGGCGCGATGGTTCTGCCGCAGATGGTCTCGGTGGGGGGCGCAGCCAGCGCCTTCAACGACAGGGGCGACCTTCAGGATGAACGCGTCGCCGGCCAGCTCGACGGTCTCGTTGACGCCCTGCTCAGGGCGACCCGGATGGAGATGACGCGCCAGGCCGTGTGAACGCATTGGCGGTGCGTCCGGCGCAAACCCGACAAGCGGTCCAATGACCGCTTGGAAATGCCTTGATTGCCGCCTACATAGGGCGGCAGAGAAGACAGACCCAAGAGGATTGAATGAGCCAAACGCGCGAACCGGCCCAATGGCACGGTACGACGATCATGATGGTGCGCAAGGGCGGCAAGGTCGTGATTGCCGGTGACGGTCAAGTGTCTCTCGGTCAGACCGTGATCAAGCATTCCGCCCGCAAGGTCCGGCTGCTGGCCAAGGGCGAGGTGATCGCAGGCTTCGCCGGCGCCACCGCCGACGCCTTCACGCTGTTCGAGCGCCTTGAAGCCAAGCTGGAACAATATCCGGGACAATTGATGCGTGCCTGCGTCGAACTGGCCAAGGACTGGCGCACGGACCGGTACCTGCGCCGCCTGGAAGCGATGATGCTGGTGGCCGACAAGAACGTCTCTCTGGTCCTGACCGGGACCGGTGACGTCCTGGAGCCGGAAGGCGGCGTCATGGGCATCGGTTCGGGCGGCAACTATGCCCTCGCGGCCGGCCGCGCCCTGGTCGATACCGACTATGACGCGGAGACGATTGCCCGCAAGGCGATGGCCGTTGCGGCTGAGATCTGCGTCTACACCAATGAAAGCGTCACCGTGGAATCGCTGGATACGGCCGGGTAGACGGTCATGGTGACCTTTCGCCCCCTCTTGTCCGAGGACCTGCCGCTTCTGGCAACCTGGATGGCGCGTCCGCATTGGCGCCAATGGTGGGGCGAGCCGGAACAGGAACTTGTCAAGCTTCGTAACAAGATAGAAGGGCGCGATGGGACGAAGCCCTTCGTCTTTCAGATAGATGGCCGCGACGCGGGATACATACAGGTCTGGTACGTAAAGGATCAGCAAGGACCCGACGTTGTTGCCAGCTGTCCCTGGGTGGGGCTGCTGCAGGTGGATGCAGTTGGTGTTGATCTGGCGATTGCCGATGGTTCACAGCTGTCCAAAGGGTACGGAACAAAGGTGTTACAGGCATTTGTCGAAAAACTGCGCCGCGAGGGCCACCGGCGGATCATCATTGATCCCGACCTCGCCAATCAGCGCGCCGTAAAGGCTTATCGCAAGGCCGGCTTTCGTGAGATGGCCGAGCTGAAGGGCCGCACGGGCGACAACCTGCTTATGGAACTCGTAAACACGAAAGGCGTGTCTTAAAAAATGTCCGATTTTTCTCCGCGTGAGATCGTCTCAGAACTCGACCGCTACATCGTCGGCCAGAAGGATGCCAAGCGGGCGGTTGCCATTGCCCTGCGCAACCGCTGGCGGCGCCAGCAGCTTGAAGGCCAGATGCGCGAAGAGGTTCTGCCGAAGAACATCCTGATGATCGGCCCGACCGGCGTCGGCAAGACCGAAATCTCCCGTCGTCTGGCAAAGCTTGCCAATGCGCCCTTCACCAAGGTGGAGGCAACGAAATTCACCGAAGTGGGCTATGTCGGCCGCGACGTCGAACAGATCATCCGCGATCTGGTGGAAACCGGCATCACGCTGGTCCGCGACAGGAAGCGCGATGCCGTCAAGGCCAAGGCCCATGTGCTGGCCGAGGAGCGGGTGCTGGATGCGCTGGTCGGCAAGAACGCCAGCCCGGCGACCCGCGAGAGTTTCCGCGACAAGCTGCGCAAAGGCGAGATGGACGACAAGGAAATCGAGGTCGAGGTGCGCGCCCAGGCCCAAATGCCCAGCTTCGACATGCCGGGCATGCCGGGGGCCAGTGTCGGCGTGATGAATGTGTCCGATCTGCTCGGCAAGGCCTTTGGCGGTCAGACCAAGACCAAGCGGACGACCGTGGTCGACAGTTACGCTCTGCTGATCAACGAGGAGTCGGACAAGCTGCTCGACGAGGACAAGGTGATCGAGGAGGCCATTTCGCTGGTCGAGAATTCGGGCATCGTCTTCCTCGACGAGATCGACAAGATCTGCGCCCGGGAAGGTCGGGCCGGAGCGGATGTCTCCCGGGAGGGGGTGCAGCGCGACCTGTTGCCGCTGATCGAGGGCACCGTCGTCTCCACCAAGCATGGCCCGGTCAAGACCGACCACATCCTGTTC
The DNA here is from genome assembly GCA_006510565.1 of Diophrys appendiculata. NCBI lineage: Eukaryota > Ciliophora > Spirotrichea > Euplotida > Uronychiidae > Diophrys > Diophrys appendiculata. Next base: position 40,588 of record RRYO01000002.1, read on the forward strand.
ATTGCCTCGGGTGCGTTTCACGTTGCCAAACCCTCCGACCTTTTGCCCGAACTTCAGGGCCGCCTGCCGATCCGGGTCGAACTCAGGGCGCTCACCAAAGAGGATTTCCGGGCGATCCTGACCGAGCCGGAAGCAAGTCTCATCAAGCAGTACGTGGCCTTGATGGAGACCGAGAAGCTCACGCTCAAATTCACCGAGGATGCAATCGAGGAGATCGCCTCGGTCGCGGTCGATCTGAACGCCTCCGTGGAGAATATCGGCGCCCGCCGCCTGCAGACCGTGATGGAGCGTATCCTGGACGAAATCTCGTTCACCGCGCCGGACCGTGCGGGCGAGGAGGTCGAGATCACCGGCGCGTTCGTCCGGGACAATATCGGCGACCTGGCCAAGAACATCGATCTGTCGAAATTCATTCTGTGACCGGTTCTGCCGGAGCGCGCCGTGCGCGGCGATTTCGCCGCTTGCGGTGCGCGCGGAGCGGTGGCAGCATGCGCCCATGGTAGCTATTCGCAAAAGCAACGAAGAGGGCCATCGCCGGAAGTTTCTGGTCGTGGTCGACGAAACGCCCGAATGTGACCGGGCCATCGTCTACGCCGCCAAACGCGCAGCGCGTACCGGCGGCGTGGTAACGCTTGTCTTTGTAATCGCACCGGGCGATTTCCAGCATTGGCTCGGCGTCGAGGACATCATGCGCGCCGAAGCCCAGGAACAGGCCGAGGCTGCACTTGCCCGGGCGGCGGAACGGGTCAGGTCGGTGGCGCGGACGGAACCGGAATCGGTTGTCCGGGAAGGATCCAAATCGGAGGAGATACTCGATCTGATCGAGGCCGACGCCGATATCGCCATTCTGATCCTGGCAGCCAGCAGCGGGACGGAGGGGCCCGGGCCGCTGGTCACTTCGATCGCCGGAAAATCCGCCGGCACATTCCCGATTCCGGTCACCATCGTGCCCGGCAATCTGGACGACGATTCCATCGCCGCACTGGCATGAATCATGGGGACGGTTTGGAGAGCGCTTGAACAAAGCGAAACCGCCCCTATCTAGTTTTTAACAGTTCCAAACTGCTGCCGGATGCGCTAAGTACTTTCATCGGTGTCTTGCGATGAGGGAGCGCGCAGGACACGGCCATACTTGGGCGCGAAAACCAAGCGCAAGGACAATGTGACATGTTCATTCAGACCGAAGCAACGCCGAACCCGGCCACGCTGAAATTTCTTCCCGGCCGGGTGGTCCTGCCGGAAGGCACCTATGATTTCCGCTCCAAAGCGGATGCCGGCGTGTCGCCGCTTGCCGCCAATCTGTTCGAGATCCCGGGTGTCGTTGCCGTCTTCTTCGGCCATGATTTCGTGACCGTGACCAAGGACGATACCGACTGGCAGCATATGAAGCCGGGCATTCTGGGCGTCATCATGGAGCAGTTCATGTCCGGTCTGCCGGTCATGGCGGCCGGGGAAACGGAAGACATCGAGGAAGGCGAATTCTTCGAAGAGGGCGACCAGGAAACCGTCGACACCATCAAGGAACTTCTGGAAACCCGGGTGCGCCCGGCCGTGGCCCAGGATGGCGGCGACATCACCTTCAAGGGCTTCAAGGAAGGTATCGTGTATCTTTCCATGCGCGGCGCCTGCGCGGGATGCCCGTCTTCCACGGCCACGCTGCAGCACGGCATTCAGAACCTGCTGCGGCACTTCGTGCCCGAAGTCGAGGAAGTTCGCCCGATCTGATCGGCAATTCTGCAAGAATTTCAAGGGCCCGGCTGTCAGTCGGGCCTTTTATATTTTCAACTCCCATTCCCTGTGGAAGGCAAGCCCGCCATTGGACGTAGGCCCAAAGCTTGGCTCGACTCCTGAGGGCCGCCGGGGTACTGGCAATCGTGTGAGGAACATACGAGCCGAACCGAAATGCGCGTCCTAGCCATCGACACCGCCCTTGCCAACTGCGCCGCCGCCGTTCTTGACGACGGTGCCGGCAGCGCATGTTTCGAGGCGTGCGGCGAGGAAATCGGACGCGGCCACGCCGAGCGCCTGATGGACATGATCGGCGAAGTCATGGCCGAAACCTCGACCCCGTTTTCCGCACTCGACCGGGTCGCGGTCACCGTCGGGCCGGGCAGCTTCACCGGATTGCGGGTCGGTCTGGCGGTTGCCCGGGGCTTCGGCCTGGTGCTCGGCAAGCCCGTCGTGGGCGTGACGACCCTGGCGGCGATCGCGCGCTCCTGTGCGCCGGTGGAGGGCGGCGTACCCCTGCTCGTCGCCCTGCCGGGCAAGGGGGACGAAGTCTATTGCCAGCAATTCGAGGCGTCCGGCGCGCCGGCGGGAGAGCCCGGGGTGCGGACGATCTCGGATCTTGCGGCCACCTTGCCCGGGGACATAAGATTGGCCGGTTCCGCATCGGAAAAAGTTGCGGGGGAGTGCGGGCTTTCCACTGACCGGATCTTGTCCCTCAGGGGCTTCCCTTGTATCCGGGATGTGGCTGAGCTCGGGATCACCGCCGATCCGGCACGATCGTCCCCGTCTCCGCTGTATCTGCGCCCGCCCGACGCGACCCCGCAGACCAAGGGAAGGATTGAAAGGCAATGAGCTTTTGGTGGTTCTGGACCCAGCCGCCGGTGATCGAAGAGGCGCTGGACGAGGATCTGCCGAAGATAGCCGAAATCCACGCCGCATCGTTTGCCAACACCTGGAACATCGAAGAATTCGCGCGCATGAAGGCGCAGGAGGGCAATACGCTCCTGGTCGCGCGCCGGGCAAGCCCCTACGGCACCCGCACGCCGCTCGGCTTTCTGATTCTCAGAGCCGCGGCGGATGAGGCGGAAGTGATCACCATCGCCGTTCACCCGCGCCAGCGGGGCCGGGGGATCGGCAAGAAACTCATGGAAGCGGGCCTGTATCGACTTTACGGCGAGCGCTGCCGGCACCTGTTCCTTGAAGTCGATGCGGCCAACGAATCGGCGCTGCTGCTTTACCGCGGCCTCGGCTTCAGGGAAGTCGGCAGGCGCAAGGGCTATTACGGCAGCAGCGAAGGCGACGGCACGGCGCTTGTCATGCGGATTGATCTTCGTTAGAGCGTAGGGCGTTAAATCTGGTTCGATCGACGCCGGATTGCCGAGTGCCGGGCGAATGTTCCGAGCACGGGTCCGGCGCTTCCGGCAGGCTGCCTTGCTGGACCCGGAAGCCGGCGGTCGGTTGAGGCGGATTTGACCTTTGATGCGCCAGGCGCATTCGCAACGACCTTGAACCAGACACGGACGGCACCCCGATGGTGGATGAGCGGCTCACATCACTGGCGGAATTGTGTATTGCAAAAGGCATGCGCATGACCGAACAGCGCCGTGTCATTGCCTCCGTCATCGAGGACGCCTCGGAAGATCATCCGGATGTCGAGGAGCTCTATCGCAGAGCCGTCGCGATCGATCCGGGCATCTCGATTTCGACCGTCTACCGAACGGTCAAGCTGTTCGAGGATGCGGGCATGATCGAGCGGCACGATTTCCGCGACGGCCGTTCCCGCTATGAAACCGTGCCGGACGAGCACCACGATCACCTGATCGACCTGCGCTCCGGCGAAGTCATCGAGTTCCGCAACGAGGACATCGAAGCCCTGCAGGAATTCATCGCCAGAAAACTTGGATACCAGCTCGTCGATCATCGGCTGGAACTCTACGGGGTTCCCCTGGAGGGGGCGAAGGACGACAAGGACGATGGCTGAACTCAGGGCCGGCGTCGTCATTTTGCTGCTGACGCTTGTCTCGCTGGTGCTGATCCCGCTGCAATGGGCCGCGATCCGGCTGCGATGGCCGGTCCGCAAGACCCTGCCTCGAACCTGGCATCGAATTGCCACGCGCCTGGTCGGCATCAGGGTCCGGCAGACCGGCCACCCGGCCGCGGACAGGCCGCTGCTGATTGCCGCCAACCACGCGTCCTGGCTCGACATCGCGGTGATCGGGTCGCTGATGCCGCTGTCCTTTATCGCCAAGTCCGAAGTGTCCGGCTGGCCGGTGTTCGGCCTGCTTGCGAAACTGCAGCGCACGGTGTTCGTCAACCGCACCCGGCGCACCCAGACCGCGCAGGTTGCCGACGCGATCGCAGGGCGCCTGGCCGAGGGCGACGCGATGGTGCTGTTCGCCGAGGGCACGTCGAGCGACGGCAATTGTGTGCTGCCGTTCCGTTCCGCGTTGCTGGGCGCCGCGACAAGGGCGGTTGGAGGCGGGGAAGCCGACAAGGTCTGGGTCCAGCCCCTGTCCATCGCCTATCAGGGATATTACGGCCTGCCGATGGGCCGCGCACTGCGCCCGCGGGTTGCCTGGTACGGCGACATGGAACTGGCCGGGCATCTGTGGAAGGTCTTTTGCAGCGGCGCACTCGACGTTGTCATATGCTGGGGCGAACCGGTTCTGGTCGATGCGGAGACGGACAGGAAAGCGCTCACCAGGCGGCTGGAGGCCGACGTCAGGGGCATGACGGTTGCCTCGCTGCTGCAAAAGCCTATAGAAAGCGTCGAGATCGGCGATATCGAGCCGTCCGACTTCTTCTCAAACGCGGAAAAAACCGCTAAAGCTGGCGCTTGAAATTCCAGCGCCTCCCGCTTGAGGCGAGAATGCGGGATCCGGGACGCGCGGCCACCGCAGAACCCGGCACCAGGCACCGACACCGATACCGACACCCAAAAGACATGCCGGCCGAGCGAAAACGGCCACGAGGAGCGAATGACAATCCGCCCGGACCAAGACCAGAAAAAGACTTCATCCGCCGTGACCCCCGCGAAGGTTTCCTCCGGCGCGGCAGGCAATATGCGCAAGGTGTTCGTGCGCACCTATGGCTGCCAGATGAATGTCTATGACAGCGAGCGCATGAGCGACGTGCTGGCACCGGAAGGCTATCAGGCGACCGATGTCCTGGAGGACGCGGACCTGGTCATTCTGAACACCTGCCACATCCGTGAGAAGGCCGCCGAGAAGGTCTATTCGGAGCTGGGCCGTATCCGCAAGGTCAAGGAAGAGCGCGCCCGCTCCGGCAAGGACATGATGGTCGGTGTCGCCGGATGCGTTGCCCAGGCGGAGGGCGCGGAGATATCCCGCCGCGCGCCGATCGTCGATCTGGTCGTCGGGCCCCAGAGCTACCACCAGCTTCCCGCGTTGCTGGACAAGGCGCGCCAGGGCGGCAAGGTCGTGGAAACTGAATTCGACATCGATGCGAAATTCGATCACCTGTCCGCCCAGGCCGACAAGCCGGTGCTCAAACGCGCGCCCTCGGCGTTTCTGACGGTGCAGGAAGGCTGTGACAAGTTCTGCACTTTCTGCGTGGTGCCCTACACGCGCGGTGCGGAAGTGTCCCGTCCGGTAAGCCAGATCCTTGAAGAGGCGCGGCGCATGGCGGCCGCAGGCGTGCGCGAGATCACGCTGCTCGGCCAGAATGTCAACGCCTATCACGGTGAGGCGCCCGATGGTGCCACCTGGGGCCTGGCCGCGCTGTTGCGTCAATTGTCTGAAATCGAGGGCCTCGACCGGCTGCGCTACACCACCAGCCATCCGCGCGACATGGACGACGACCTGATCGCGGCGCACAGGGACCTGGGCACCCTGATGCCCTATCTGCATCTGCCGGTGCAGTCGGGCTCGGATGCCATCCTCAAGGCCATGAACCGGCGCCACACGCGCGATGACTATTTCCGCCTGATCGACCGGATCCGCGACGCAGCCCCCGATGTCGCCCTGTCCGGTGATTTCATCATCGGTTTCCCGGGCGAGACGGATCGGGATTTCGAGGACACCATGGACCTGATCCGCAGGGTCGGCTACGGCTCGGCGTTTTCGTTCAAATACAGCCAGCGGCCCGGCACGCCCGGGGCGACCATGGACCGGCAGGTGCCCGAAGACGTGAAATCGGCCCGCCTCGCCGAGTTGCAGGCGCTGGTCAGCGCGCAGCAGACAGCTTTCAATGCTTCCCGGCTCGGCATGACCTGCGATGTGCTTTTCGAAAAGAAAGGCCGCAATCCGGGCCAGATCGTCGGCAAGTCCCCGTGGTTGCAGCCGGTGCAACTGGAGGCTCCCGAAACCCTGATCGGCAGCATACAAGCGGTGGAAATCGTGCAGATCGGATCTAATTCGCTGTTCGGGCGGCTGAATGAAGGGCAAGATAAATCGGACATTTCCGGGGCCATCACGGCTTCGGCGGCTCAGGCCGGTTGATGACAGGAGACGTCTTTGACGCGTGACAGCCAATCTTCCTCCCGCAAGCCCACGGATCAGTCTTCCGCCGCCACCTCGGCCACCGATATGACCCACATTGTCCTTGCGTTCGAAGACAATCGGCTGATCGGTGACCTGTTCGGCCAGTTCGACCAGAACCTGGCGCTGATGGAGCAGCGCCTCGGGGTTGATGCCATTGCCCGCGGCAACCAGGTGACGCTGAAGGGAACCCAGGCGGGTTGCGCACAGGCGCGCACGGCGCTGGAATCGCTGTATCAGCGCCTTCTGCAGGGGCACGAGATTCACCCGGGCGATGTCGACGGTGCCCTGCGCATGGCAGCGGCCGCCGAGGCGCAACTGCCGTTGCCGACCCTCGAGCCGAAGTCCCGGCTGGCCTTCGCCCAGATCGCGACCCGGCGCAAGACGATTGTCGCGCGCACGCCCACCCAGGACGCCTATATCCGGGCGATGGACCGGGCCGACCTGATCTTCGGGACCGGACCGGCCGGCACCGGCAAGACATTCCTGGCGGTCGCCTATGCGGCGGCGCTGCTGGAGCGCGGCGATGTCGCGCGGCTGATCCTGTCGCGGCCGGCCGTGGAGGCGGGCGAGCGGCTGGGCTTTCTTCCCGGCGAGATGAAAGACAAGGTCGATCCGTATCTGCGGCCGATCTACGATGCTCTTTATGAAATGATGCCGGCGGAGAAGGTTGATCGCGGCCTCCAGTCCGGCATGATCGAAGTGGCGCCGCTGGCATTCATGCGCGGCCGGACCCTGTCCAACGCGGTGGTTCTGCTCGACGAGGCCCAGAACACCACGTCGATGCAGATGAAGATGTTCCTGACCCGCCTGGGCGACGGCTCGAAAATGATCGTCACCGGCGATCCGAGCCAGATCGATCTGCCGCCGGGCCAGAAATCGGGCCTGCGGGAAGCCCTGGGCCTGCTGACGGACATTCGGGAAGTGGCCCATGTGCGCTTCACCGAGACAGATGTTGTGCGCCATGAGCTGGTCGGCCGGATCGTGACGGCCTACGACAACGCCTCGCGCGAGGAAGCAGCCGTCCGCGAGCGCCGTTTCACTGAGCGCCGGCGCGACGCGGATGCGGCGAAGCCGACCCCGCGGCCCCGCGAGCGCGAGGTTTCGTGAGCAGGGTGGAAAGACATGCCTGAACCGTTGCCGGATCCTTTGCCGGATGCTCTTCCCACAGGGTTTCGGATCGACCTGTCGATAGAGGCGGACGCCTGGGGCGAGGAAGGCTCGCTGGCCTTGCTGGCCGAGCGCATGATCGCGGTTGCCCTTGCTGTGGCGGATCTCAAGGTGCAGGACAACAGCGAGGTTTCGCTCCTGTTCACCGATGACGAGGCGATCCGCGCTTTGAACACCCGCTGGCGCGCGAAGAACAAGGCGACCAATGTTCTGTCGTTTCCCGGAAGCGACCCGCAAGGGGAAGTCTATGGCCCCCTTCTCGGGGACATTGTCCTTGCCCGGGAAACCGTTGAACGCGAGGCGGCTGAATTGGGAATTGAATTTTCCGACCATCTGTCCCATTTGATAGTTCATGGTTTGCTTCATCTTTTCGACTATGATCATCAGGAAAATGATGAAGCTGAACGCATGGAAAGCCTTGAGAAAGCCATATTGGCGGCCTTGGGAATCGACGACCCTTACACTGACCGTCCCCTTTTGGCGGACGGCAGGTGAGTGGCATCATGAGGCACGACGTTCTTGATTGATGGATGATGAGCGCAGTTGAACCGCAAAGTCCGGCAAGTGGCGAAAATTCCGCTTCTTCCGGCCAGTCCCAGGACGGGGAAGACCCGCAACAGATGAAGCCGCAGAAGACTGCGGCCATTCTTGACCAGATTAAACGCCTCTTGCGCCTGGGGCGGCAGTCGTCGCGCCTGCGTGAAAATCTCGAGGACGAGCTCGCCCGCGAAGGCGGCGATGCCGCATTCTCGCCCGAAGAACGCATGCTGCTCGGCAACATCCTGCGGCTCAGGGAGCTGCGCGTGGACGACGTCATGATTCCGCGGGCGGATATCGACGCGGTCGATCAGGACACCAGCCTCAGCAGGGTCATGGAGCTTTTCCAAAACAGCGGTCATTCGCGCATGCCGGTCTACGAGGATACGCTCGACGATCCGCGCGGCATGGTCCACATCAAGGACCTGATGGCCTTCCTTGCGGAGCAGGGGGCGGCAGGACGGACTGCAACCGCTGTGGACAAAGACGGCGACAAAACCACCGAAACCTCGTTTTCGAACAACGGCACGGCCCGCAACGGCCACAACAAGCCGGATCTCGACTTGTCGCGGGTCGACCTGTCGGTGACTCTCAAGGAGACGGATCTGGTCAGGAAGCTCCTGTTCGTTCCGCCCTCCATGCCGGCAACCGACCTGATGGCGAAGATGCAGGCCGACCGGATACAGATGGCCCTGGTGATCGACGAATATGGCGGCACCGACGGATTGGCCTCGCTTGAGGACCTGGTCGAGGAAGTCGTCGGCGATATCGAGGACGAGCATGACGAGGACGAGGAAGCCATGCTCGTGTCTGCCGGTGAGGGCATCTGGATCGCCGACCCGCGCCTGCCGCTGGAGGATCTGGACGCTGTCCTGGGAACACGCCTCACCGACGGCGAAATATCCGAAGACGTCGACACGCTCGGCGGGCTGCTCTACGTGACCGTCGGCAGAGTGCCGGTCCGCGGCGAACTCCTGTTCGTCCCGGACGAGGTGCCCGGATTCGAATTCGAGATCATGGATGCGGATCCAAGGCGCATCAAGCGACTGAAAATTCGTCGCCGGCGGCTTGACGCCCGGCCGCAGGATCTGCGCCGGCGCTCCAAGAGGCCGGAACCGTCCCAGACCGCAATCGCACAGGACGAGGACAACTCCCCGGTCAAGGCCGCTGCTTCCAGCGGCGGCGGCTGATATCCGGACCTTCGGAAGACCGAAAAAGAACACTGTCCCAATAGGGGCAAACAGGTTCTTGCTTTGCCGGATGGTATTATTTCCCAAGGCTCTGTAGCGTGGTGCGCACAAGCGGATTCATGGATTTGGGAAGACGCCGGGGCCTCATTTGAATTGCGAGAGCGTTCGGGCGATTTCCTGAGTTCAATTCAGTTTGGCTCAGCGCAACAAGCTCCAGCTCCGAGACCGGAAAGTCACTTTCATGCACTGGCTGTCGCAACGCCTGTCGGTCCTGCCGAACCTGTTTCTACTGGCCTGGGGCTGGCAGCGTCGGGGGCTGTGTCTCCTGTGCGGAGGGCTGACGGCGCTCGCGCTGCCGCCCTATGATTTCTCCCCGGTGCTGCTGCTGAGCTTTCCCGCTCTGGTCTGGCTGCTGGACGGCGCGCTTGAGCCCGGCGCGGCAAAGCGTTTCGACAGGCTGCGCACCGGGTTCGCCCTGGGTTGGCTGTTCGGGTTCGGTTACTTTCTGGCCGGGCTGTGGTGGATCGGCGCTGCCTTCCTGGTCGAGGCGGAGCGCTTCGCCTGGCTGATGCCCTTCGCGGTTCTGGCCATGCCCGCGGGGCTCGCGCTGTTCACCGGTCTTGGCGTCGCCGTGGCATCGCTCCTTTGGACCGGCCGGTTCCGCCGCATCCTGCTTCTGGCAGCCTGTCTCACCCTTGCGGACTGGCTGCGCGGTCACGTCCTGACCGGCTTTCCCTGGAATTCCTTCGGTCAAGGCATATCGGGCTCGCTGACGCTGTCCCAGAGCGCGAGCCTCGTCGGGCTTTACGGACTGACTTTTCTGACCGTTGCGATTGCGTCGGCGCCTGCGCTGCTTGCGGATGCCAGGGCGTTCCGGCAGCGGTTGGGGGCTGTTGCCGCGGCGGCCGCGGCTGTTGCCGTTGTCGCCGCCTACGGAACGCTGCGTCTCTGGCAGCCTGAAATGCCGCCGGCGGCGCTCGATATCCGCATCATCCAGCCGTCGATCGACCAGAAGGACAAATGGCGGCCGGAGATGCGGGACGAGATCTTTCGCACATTTCTCGAAATGACCGAGGCACCCTTGTCGGGGCAGGCACGTATCGGCCAGCCCAGACTGGTGATCTGGCCGGAATCGGCCCTGCCGTTTCTGCTGACCCAGGAGCCCGGTGCGCTGCTGCGGATCGGCAAGGCGCTTGGCGCCTCGGCGGAACTGGTGACCGGCGCCGTCCGGGCGGAAACGGGAGCGGGCGGGCCGGACTATTTCAACAGCGTCTATGTCGTCGGTGGTGACGGCACGGTGCGCGGTGTCTACGACAAGGTCCGGCTGGTGCCGTTCGGTGAGTACGTGCCGTTCAGGGCGCTGCTGGAAACCCTGGGAATCACAAATCTGGCCGGACCGCTTTCGGGGTTTGAAGCCGGTTATCAGTCGCGTGTGCTGACCACCTCTTCAGGTTTTGGTTTTCTACCCCTGATTTGCTATGAGGCGATTTTTCCGGGGGCTCTTTCGGGTGTCCGGGAGGTCCCGTCCTTTCTGTTGAACGTGACCAACGATGCCTGGTTCGGGCACACTCCCGGTCCTTATCAGCACTTCGCTCAGGCCCGGCTCAGGGCGATCGAGACCGGTCTGCCGCTGGTTCGGGCGGCCAATACGGGCATTTCCGCCATCATCGATCCACGGGGCATTGCGGTTGAAAAGCTTGGAATTTTTGAGACCGGGCTGATTGATGGCCAGCTTCCGCAGCCAATAGGCTGGACAATCCATGGCATTTTTGGCGATGTGCCGGTAGTAATTTTTTCGATCATTATTGTAGTATTTGCCAGTGTTCACAGATACAACCTGGTTTCGCGCTTAGATTGATAATTTTGTTTGAGTTGAGTGAAGGATTTGTGATACAACCGTGAAACAGTCAATTGAAGGCTGAACATGTACAAGTGAAAGGTTGCAGGTGCGTTTCGATCTCTTGATGCCTGCGGGGGATTTCAAGGGAACTTGTGCAAACGAAAACGAGCGGACTTTCACCGCCATAAAAGAAAGAGCGACACAGATGCCCAGTAAGAAGTCTCCTAATCCAATCGACATCCATGTCGGCAGCCGGGTGCGGCTCCGTCGAATGATGCTTGGCATGAGTCAGGAAAAACTCGGTGAGGCCCTGGGCATCACCTTCCAGCAGATTCAGAAATATGAAAAAGGCACCAACCGGATCGGTGCCAGCCGGCTGCAGCACATTGCCACCGTCCTCAAGGTCCCGGTATCCTTCTTCTTCGAGGACGCGCCCGGCACTCCCGACGAGGCCGAAGGCTTCGGTGAAACCCAGCCCACATCCTATGTTGTCGACTTTCTGTCGTCCTCGGAAGGCCTGTCCCTCAACAAGGCATTTGTGCGCATCGAGAACCCGAAGGTCCGCCGCCGCATAGTCGATCTTGTCCGGTCGCTGGCCGGAGATGACTAACAAAATTTCATCTCACGCTTGACGTGGCGAAAAACTTCAAAGATTGATGCTTCAGAAGCGGCGAGATCATTCGCCGCTTCTGTCATATTCATTCCCAGAAGGACGATCGCCAATGGCACGTCAGAATTACCTGTTTACATCCGAGTCCGTGTCCGAAGGACACCCCGACAAAGTCTGCGACCGCATCTCCGATGCCGTGGTGGACGCCTTCCTGAGAGAGATGCCGGAAGCGCGCGTGGCCTGCGAAACGCTGGCGACGACCAACCGCATCGTGATCGCGGGTGAAACCCGCGGACCGTCAACCATTACCAACGAATATCTCGCCCATCTTGCGCGCATGGCCATCAAGGACATTGGCTATGAGCAGGATGGTTTCCATTGGGAGAACTGCGATATCGCCGTTCACCTGCATGCCCAGTCCGCCCATATTGCCCAGGGCGTCGACGCCGGTGGCAACAAGGATGAAGGCGCCGGCGATCAGGGCATCATGTTCGGTTACGCCTGCCGCGAAACCGAAGAGCTGATGCCCGCGCCGATCCTTTACTCCCACAGGATCCTGCGTCTTCTTGCCGAAGCGCGCAAATCGGGCAAGGAGCCGACGCTTGGTCCGGACGCGAAAAGCCAGGTCACCGTCCGCTATGAAAACGGCAAGCCCGTCGGTGCGACCTCCATCGTGCTGTCGACCCAGCACCTCGACCCGGCACTGACCTCCGGCGACGTCAAGGCGATTGTCGAGCCTTACATCCGCACCGCCCTGCCGGAAGGCTGGATCACCGCGGAAACCGACTGGCACGTCAATCCGACCGGTGCCTTCGTCATCGGCGGCCCGGACGGCGACGCCGGCCTGACCGGCCGCAAGATCATTGTCGACACCTATGGCGGCGCCGCGCCCCATGGTGGCGGCGCCTTCTCCGGCAAGGACCCGACCAAGGTGGACCGCTCGGCGGCCTATGCGGCACGCTACCTTGCCAAGAATGTCGTGGCCGCCGATCTCGCGGACCGCTGCACCATTCAGTTGTCCTACGCCATCGGCGTCTCCGAACCGTTGTCGGTCTATGTCGACCTGCACGGCACGGGCCGGTGCGACGAAGCCGCGCTGGAAAAGGCGCTGCGCGAAGTCATGGGCCTGAGCCCGCGTGGCATCCGCCAGCACCTGAACCTCAACAATCCGATCTACGAGCGCACCTCCGCCTACGGCCACTTTGGCCGTGAGCCGGATGCCGATGGCGGGTTCTCCTGGGAAAAGACCGATCTGGTCGCACGTTTGCGCCGGCTTGCGGTATATGTTTGCGCCCGGTTAAGAGCACTCTTCAACTCTAGATTAATTGAATGTATCGCCGGCCCCGTGGCCGGCGATCCGGTTCCGGAACAATGACTGACCGCTACGAAGGTTCCTTTTACGGCCGCCGCAAGGGCAAGCCGCTGAGCCCGCGCCGCGAGGCGCTGATGGACCGGGAATTGCCGCGCCTGGGCCTGGATCTGGGCAAGCCCGCCCCGGCACGCCTGGCCGATCTGTTCCAGTCTCCGGTCGACGAGGTCTGCCTGGAGGTCGGTTTCGGCGGCGGCGAACATCTGCTGCACCGGGCCCGCACCAGCCCGCATATCGGCTTTATCGGCATCGAGCCCTTCGTCGGCAGCATGGCCAAGGCCGTGACATCGGTCGTTGAAGAGGGGCTGGAAAACATCCGGCTCTATGACGACGACGCCGTCAAGGTGCTCGACTGGCTGCCGCCGGCAAGCCTCGACATGGCCTATCAGCTTTATCCCGATCCCTGGCCGAAAAAGCGCCACTGGAAGCGCCGCTTCATCAACGCGCAGAACCTGTCGCGCTATGCCAGGGTGATCAGGCCCGGTTGCGAATTCCGCTTCGCCAGCGACATCGACACCTATGTCGACTGGACCCTGCGCCTGTGCCGCGACCATCCCGCGTTCGAATGGACCGCGCGGACTGCCGCCGACTGGAAGACGCCGTGGCAGGGCTGGCCGGGCACCCGCTACGAGCAAAAGGCGATCCGCGAGGGCCGTGTCGGACGCTATCTCACGTTTCTGCGGCTGTAGGAGTTGTGACGGCGCGGCAAAGCTCCGGTTTTCCGCGCGAACGTATTTCTTTTTCACGGAAATAGGCGCGGGCACTTGCCTTTTTGGCCGCTTTGGCGTTATACAGCCCGTGTTTCACCTCATACGGCTTTTCAGAGCAGTTGAGAGTGGGCCCGCCGGGGACCCGCTCTTTTTTGTTTAAGCACAGGCCGATGACTGACAATCTTGAGCAGGACTGCCCTATGTAAATCTTTGACCAGGCACATCTGACGCTCAAGATCAGCCGCTTTCGTGTCCCGTGACAGGAGAGCGGAAACAATGATCGAGTTTAAAACAGTGGAGCCTTTTGTCTGTGCTCCCGTGAGCACAGACAAAAGGCTCCAGAGCCGGAAACGGCTTTGAACAGGAGCCAAGTGTGAGCGCACACGACCCGAGAATTGTGACGGAGCAGGGCCTTGATGCCCGTGTGGCCGCCATTGTCGAGCCGGTTATCGAGGACCTGGGCTACCGTCTCGTGCGCACCAAGATCAGCGCGGCGAACGGCTGCACCCTCCAGATCATGGCGGAACGTCCCGACGGCACCATGACGGTCGAGGATTGCGAAACCATTTCCCGCGCCGTTTCTCCCGCTCTCGACGTCGACGATCCGATTACCCGTGCCTACCATCTTGAAGTGTCCTCTCCGGGGATCGACAGGCCGCTGGTGCGTGCCGGTGACTTCAATCGCTGGTCGGGTCACGAGTTGAAGATCGAGATGGTCGTTCTCCAGGACGGCCGCAAGCGCTTTCGAGGCACTTTGCTTGGAGAAGAAGGCGGCGCCGCGAAAATCCGCCTGATCGATGTCAAGGACGGTCAGAACGATACCGTGATGCTGCCGCTGGAAGATATCGGCGAGGCCAAGCTTGTGCTCACGGACGATTTGGTTACGGCGGCTCTTCAGGCTGAAAAGGCGGCGCTGGCCGCCCGCAACGGAACTGAAGAGCTGTCACAGGACAACAAGCCCAACTAAGCAGACAGCTTAGCGGCGACAGGACGAAACGCGCCACAAACAACCAGCATGACGGTTGGCGCAAGAGGAGTGGAATATGGCAATCAGCGCGAACCGGCTGGAACTGCTGCAAATCGCTGACGCGGTCGCACGGGAAAAATCGATTGACCGGATGATCGTCATCACCGCGATGGAAGATGCGATCCAGAAGGCGGCCCGCTCCCGTTACGGTACGGAAACGGAAGTCCGCGCCGAGATCAATCCGAAGACCGGTGAAATCCGTCTTCAGCGCCTTCTGCAGGTTGTCGAGACTGTCGAGAACATCTCCACCGAGATCGCGCTGACCGATGCACTGGGACGCAATCCGGAAGCCAGCCTCGGCGACTTCATCGCCGAACCGCTGCCGCCGCTGGACTTCGGCCGCATCGCCGCCCAGTCCGCGAAACAGGTGATCGTCCAGAAGGTGCGCGAAGCCGAGCGCGATCGCCAGTACGAGGAATTCAAGGACCGTGTCGGCGAAGTCATCAACGGGGTGGTCAAGCGCGCCGAATACGGCAATGTCATCGTCGATCTGGGCCGTGGTGAAGGCATCGTCCGCCGCGACGAGTTGATCCCGCGCGAAATCTTCCGCACCGGCGACCGCATCCGTGCCTTCATCTACGATGTCCGCCGCGAGCAGCGCGGTCCGCAGATCTTCCTGTCGCGCACCCATCCGCAGTTCATGGCCAAATTGTTTGCCCAGGAAGTGCCGGAAATCTACGACGGCGTGATCGAGATCAAGTCGGTGGCCCGCGATCCGGGCTCGCGTGCGAAAATCGCCGTGATCTCCAAGGACAGTTCCATCGATCCGGTCGGCGCCTGTGTCGGCATGCGCGGCAGCCGCGTTCAGGCGGTGGTTGGTGAGCTTCAGGGCGAAAAGATCGACATCATCCCCTGGAACGACGAAGCGGCGACCTTCATCGTCAACGCCTTGCAGCCGGCCGAAGTCGCCAAGGTTGTTCTCGATGAGGATGCGGAACGTATTGAAGTTGTCGTTCCCGATGACCAGTTGTCTCTTGCGATCGGCCGGCGTGGCCAGAACGTGCGCCTTGCCTCGCAATTGACGGGCTGGGCCATCGACATCATGACCGAGCAGGAAGAATCCGACCGCCGCCAGAAGGAATTCCTGGAGCGCTCGCAACTGTTCATGGAAGCGCTCAACGTGGACGAAATGGTCGGCCAGCTTCTGGCGACCGAGGGCTTCACCTCCGTCGAGGAAGTGGCCTATGTCGAGCTCGATGAAATTTCCATGATCGAGGGCTTCGACGACGATACCGCGGTTGAGATTCAGGCCCGTGCACGCGATTATCTCGGCGAGCAGGAAGCCAAGTTCGACGAAGAACGGATCACACTTGGTGTTTCTGACGAGATCCGGTCGATTGATGGACTGACAACGGCTATGATGGTTGCCCTCGGCAAGGACGGCGTCAAGACGATGGAAGATCTGGCGGGCTGTGCCGCCGACGACCTGATCGGCTGGACCGAACGCAAGGACGGCGAGACCAAGCGGTTCGAAGGCGCGCTGTCCGGGTTCGACATGTCCCGGGCGGAAGCCGAGAACATCGTGATGTCGGCGCGCCTGGCGGCCGGCTGGGTTACCGAGGAAGAGCTTCAGGCCCAGGCGGAAGAAGCCGAGGCCGGTGACGAGGACGGCATCGAAGTCGTTGAGGTTGCCGGTGAGGAAGTGCCGGCAAGTGGCGCGATCCTGAACGGCTGACAAACGGGGCGGGTGCCTCGGGAATACAAGATCGATCAGCCTCTGCCACCGTGCGAGCGGTACGGCGGCAGGAGTGATCCGAAGGAGTGGCAGCGTGCCAAGGAAGAACGAACCGACCGAACGGCAATGCGCCGTCACCCGGGAGGTTCAGCCCGTCAGTTCTCTGATCCGGTTTGTGCTCGACCCGAATGGTCAGGTGGTCCCGGATCTGAAGCGGGTGCTTCCCGGACGCGGTGTCTGGGTAACGGCCACGAAAGATAAGGTGGCCGTTGCGGAGAAAGACCGGAAGAAGGTGTTCGGCAGGGGCTTCCAGTGCGAAGCCCGGGTCGAGCCAGGACTGGCGGAGCGGGTTGACGCGCTCATGGAACGTTCGGCGCTTCAGGCGCTCGCCATGACGCGCAAGGCCGGAACGCTGGTCACCGGCTTTACGAAGGTTGAAGCAACCTTGCGACGGGATCCCGTCGCCGGGTTGATCCATGCCTCCGATGCTGCGGCGGACGGGGTACGGAAGCTGGCGGCGGTGCTCGCCGGCAACGAGGAACTGGCAAATGGCTGGCAAATCGTTCGTTTGTTCGATTCGGACCAATTGGATTTGGCATTGGGCCGGTCAAATGTGATACATGCTGCACTGCTTGCCGGGCAGGCGAGCGAAAACTTTCTGTCACGGGTGCGTGACCTTGAGCGTTTTCGCGGTTTTCCCGAAGCACACGGCGACATAGGCAGCGTCTGAAAAGACGGTTGCGCAGGACTGAAGGCAATATGAGCGATACGAAAACTCCAGGCGACAAGACAATCAGCGTTGAGCGTGGCAAGACGCTTGGCCTCAAGCGCGGCGGTGGCGATCAGGGAACTGTTCGGCAGTCGTTTTCGCATGGCCGGACGAAAGCCGTCGTCGTGGAAAAGAAGAAGCGCCGTGCCGTAAACCCGGGGCAGGATTCGAAACCCGAGGCGCCTGCGCCGACGACCCAGCGTCTTGACCGGCCGACCGAAGCCCCGCGCAGGCCCCAGGCCGCTGATCCGCAGGCTGCCAAGCAGGCGCGGCAGAGTGCGTCCGGCCAGCGCCAGAAAGGCAATGGCAACGTCCTGCGCACCCTGACCAAGGAAGAAGCGGCCGCGCGTGCCGTCGCTCTTCAGATGGCCAAGGAGCGGGAAGTCGAGGAGCGCAAGCGCCGCGAGGAAGACGACAAGCGCCGCGCCATCGAAGCCGCGAAACAGCAGGCTGAGGACGAAGTCCGCGCCAAGGCCGAGGCCGAGGAGCGCGCCAAGCGTGAAATCGAGGAAGCCCGCGAAGCTGCCGAACGCGCCAAGTCCGCGCCGGCCGTCGAACCGGACGCGGCTCCTGCCGCAGCCGAACCGGCCGCGAAAACCAGAACGGCGTCCGCGCGCCAGCCGTCGCATGCCGATGGCGGCAGGCCGCCAAGCCTCGACGACATGGGCAAACGCAAGGCGCCCGCCGCCGCACGTCCCAATCCGGAGCGCGAAGGCACGGAAGAAGATCGCGGCAACAAGGGTCTGCGCGCCGTCAAACGGCCGAAACAGGCACCGGCTCCGGCTGCGCGTCCGCGCACCGGTGACGACCGCCGCCGGTCCAAACTGACGATTTCCGCGGCCACCGGTGGCAATGACGGCCAGCGCGCACGGTCACTGGCGTCGATGCGCCGCCGTCAGGAAAAGGCCAAGCGCGGCCAGCAGCCCGTAGTCCGCGAAAAGATCATCCGCGAAGTCACGCTGCCGGAAGCGATCACCATTCAGGACCTTGCCAACCGCATGGCCGAACGTGCGGTCGATGTCATCAAGCTGCTGATGAAGCAGGGCCAGATGCTGAAGATCAACGACGTGATCGATGCCGACACGGCGGAACTGATTGCCCAGGAAATGGGTCACACCGTCAAGCGCGTGTCCGAGGCCGACGTCGAGGAAGGTCTGTTCACTCTGGAGGACGACCCGTCCACCATGAAGCCGCGGCCGCCTGTGGTGACCATCATGGGTCACGTCGATCACGGCAAGACCTCGCTGCTGGACGCGATCCGCAAGTCCAAGGTTGTCACCGGCGAGGCCGGCGGCATCACCCAGCATATCGGCGCTTACCAGATCGATCAGGACGGCAACAAGGTCTCCTTCATCGACACCCCGGGCCACGCCGCGTTCTCGCAGATGCGTGCCCGTGGCGCCAAGTCGACCGACATCGTGATCCTGGTGGTCGCAGCCGATGATGGCGTGATGCCGCAGACCAAGGAAGCCGTCGCGCACGCCAAGGCTGCCGGAGTGCCGATCATCGTCGCGATCAACAAGATGGACAAGCCGGAAGCCGACCCCAACCGGGTGCGCACGGAACTCCTCAGCGAAGACCTCGTCGTGGAATCCATGGGCGGCGACGTCATCGACGTGGAAGTGTCCGCCAAGAACGGTCAGGGCCTCGACAAGCTTCTGGAAATGATCCTGCTGCAGGCAGAGGTTCTGGAGCTTCAGGCCAATCCCGACCGCACGGCGGAAGGTGTTGTCATCGAGGCACAACTGGACCGTGGCCGCGGCCCCGTCGCCACCGTTCTGGTGCAAAAGGGAACGCTCAAGCCGGGCGACATCGTGGTGGCAGGGTCCGAATGGGGCCGTGTCCGTGCGATGCTCGACGAGAACGGTCAGCAGGTGAAGGAAGCCGGTCCGGCGAAACCGGTCGAGGTTCTGGGCTTCCAGGGCACGCCGGAAGCCGGTGACATGGTCGCGGTCGTGGAGAACGACGCCCGTGCCCGTGAAATCACCGACTATCGCCTGCGCCAGATCCGCGAGAAGGCCTCTGTGGTTGCCTCCGGCTCCCGCGGCTCGCTTGAGCAGATGATGAACAGGCTGCAGGAGACCGGCAAGAAGGAATTCCCGCTGGTTCTCAAGGCCGACGTGCAGGGGTCCGCCGAGGCGATCACCCATGCGCTTCATGAACTGGGCACCGACGAAGTCGGCGCGCGCATCCTGCTTTCGGGTGTCGGCGGCATCACGGAAAGCGACATCACCCTGGCGGCGGCGTCCAAGGCGCCGATCATCGGCTTCAACGTGCGTGCCAACAAGCAGGCGCGTGAGGCGGCCTCCCGGGACGGCATCGAGATCCGTTACTACAACGTGATCTACGATCTCGTCGACGACATCAAGGCGGCCATGTCCGGCCTGCTGTCGCCGGAACGGCGCGAGACTTTCCTCGGCAATGCGGAGATCAAGGAGGTGTTCCACATCTCCAAGGTCGGCAAGGTCGCAGGGTGTCTGGTCACCGAAGGGGTCGTGGAACGTGGCGCCAATGTTCGCCTCATCCGCGACGACGTGGTCATCCACGAAGGCGAACTGGGCACGCTCAAGCGCTTCAAGGATGAGGTCAAGTCGGTCGAATCCGGTCAGGAATGCGGCATGAACTTCGTGAAGTACCAGGACATGCGCCCGGGCGACGTCATCGAGTGTTTCCGCGTCGAGCAGATTGCCCGCACACTTTGAACCTGACGCCGGTTCGAAACTGAAAGATGAGGGCGCGCGAAAGCGCGCTCTTTTTCTGATTGGACGCGCTTTTCGCGCGGCATGGACGCCGGGTTCCGGATCCGCGCGCTGCCTGCGCTGCACTTGTCCGCAAGGACAGTGGCTTGAGGATAGCTGAAATGGCAAAACAACACGGACAGGACAGCCGTGGCCCGTCCCAGCGCCAACTGCGCGTTGGCGAAACGGTGCGCAAGGAATTGTCCGACATTCTGACCCGCGGCCGGTTTTCCGATCCGGACCTCGACGGTGTGGTGGTCACCATACCCGAGGTCCGCATGACCCCGGATCTGCGCCTGGCCACCTGCCTGGTCATGCCTTTGGGCGGCGTCAATGCGGACAAGGTCGAAAAGGCCCTGAACCGCAGTGCCAAGTATCTGCGTGGCCAGATCTCGCGCCAGCTGACCATGAAATACATGCCCGACCTGCGCTTCGTGCTCGACACCCGCTTCGACGACGACGACCGGATCGACACGCTGCTGCATTCCCCGGCGGTGGCCCGCGACCTGGACACCGACGATCTGGACGCCGGGGATCTGGACGCCGAGGGTCTGGAGAAGGGCAGCCTGGACAAGGGCGGCCCTAAGCCGGACGGGCAGGGCGACGACGACTGAGCCGTCACGGGAGCATCGCACGTTCTCCTGAACGCGCGGCGGCAGGATCCCTTTGGGAAGGTTGCGGAAATGCGCCGGAGTGTCATTCCGTGGCGCGTCCGAGGCATTCGGGCAAACAGGTTTTCGCCCGCATGGCCTTCCCCTTCCGGTCCGTGATGAAAGACATTCTCCAGATCCGAGCGAACCCATGGCACGGCAGAAACAGGTCAAACGAAAAAAGAACGCCATCAACGGCTGGCTGGTGCTCGACAAACCTTTCGGTCTCACCTCGAACGAGGCGCTCGGCAGGATCAAACGGATCCTGTCGCCGCAAAAGGTCGGTCACGCGGGAACGCTCGATCCGCGCGCGTCCGGCCTGCTGCCGGTTGCACTCGGCGAGGCCACCAAGACGGTGCCGTTCGTCATGGACGGCCGCAAGGTCTACCGGTTCGAGGTGACCTGGGGCGCGGAAACCGACACCGACGATACGGAAGGTGACGTGATCGCCACGTCCGACATGCGTCCGGCGCAGGACGACATTGCCGCTGTTCTGGGAGAATTCGTCGGTACCATCCAGCAGGTGCCGCCGAAATTCTCCGCCATCAAGGTGGCGGGTGAACGGGCCTACGACCTTGCCCGTGAAGGCGAGGAAGTGGTGCTGGAAGCGCGTCCGATCGACGTGCACCGGCTCGATCTGGTCGAATGCCCCGATCAGGACCGGGCGGTTTTCGAAGCCGAATGCGGCAAGGGCACCTATGTGCGGGCGCTTGCCCGCGATCTCGGCCGCCGCCTTGGCACATGCGGTCACGTCACCGAACTCCGCCGCCTGCTGGTCGGACCGTTCGGCGAGGAGGATCTCATCGGCCTGGACGAGCTCATGGAAGCCGCCGAGGGCCTGGAAGAGGGCGCGGGCATCGAGGCGCTTGTCGAGGAATTCGTTCTGCCCGTGCGCGAGGCGATGGACAATTTGATCGAGATCCCGGTGTCGCGCGACGATGCGGCCAAGATCCGCAAGGGCATGGCGGTGTTGCTCAGGGGCCGTGAGGCGCCGCTCAACACCGAGATCGCCTTCGCCAGTCACGCCAATGTTCCGGTCGCCATCGGCGCGATCGAAAAAGGCCGGTTCCAGCCGACACGGGTGTTCAATCTGTAAATCCGGAGAGCGGTAATCCGCCGCGCCCGGTTTCTCCCCGGAATTGCGCTCCGGTTCAATGGGGCTCCCGGACCCATTGCGTGCTGCCTCGGGTCGCCCATGGTCCGGCGGTCTGCGCAGCCGAAGGCCGGACGCTGTCCGGGCGTGCGCGGCTTGATTGACAATAGGGCGGGGCACGTCCAGTTTTCCTTTTTCAAAATGGATCCCCGATGCGGCTCCCAAACAGGAAAGACAGGCAACTTTGAGCGGTGTTTCCGGCCCAGATGGCCGCAATGTCCTGTTTGAGCCGCTGCGGTTGCCGTGCGGTGCGGTGCTCAAGAACCGGATCGCGAAATCGGCAATGTCCGATTCCCTTGGGGACGGAACCGGGCACCCGACGCCCGCGCAGCAACGGCTCTATCGGCGCTGGGCCGAAGGGGGGCAGGCCCTGGCGATTGTCGGCGAAGTTCAGTGCGGCCCGGGTTTCGCGGAAAAGCCCGGCAATCTCGTGCTCGACGGCGCATCCGACCTCGACCGGTTCCGGGAACTGGCGCAAAGCGGTGCTGCGAACGGCGCTTCCTTGTGGCTCCAGCTCGGCCATGCGGGCGCGATGGCCTATCCGCCGACAAGCAATCCAAGGGGCCCGAGTGCGCTTGATCTGCCCGGTCTGGCTTGCTCCGCTCTGACACTGGACGAGATCCGCGCATTGCCGCTTGAGTTCGCGCGAACGGCCCTGCTGGCGAAAGAAGCCGGTTTTGGCGGTGTTCAGATCCACGGCGCTCACGGATTCCTGATCAGCCAGTTCCTGTCGCCCCTGTTCAATCGCCGCAGGGATGCCTATGGCGGCTCCGTCGAAAACCGCATGCGTCTTTTGCTGGAGGTCATCGAAGGGGTCCGCGAGGCGGTCGGAGCGGGGTTTCCGGTTGCCGTGAAGCTCAATTCGAGTGACCAGCTCGAAGGTGGTTTGAACAGCGACGACGCTCTCGGGGTTGTCGCAGCGCTGGACAAGACCAGCGTCGACCTGATCGACCTCAGTGGCGGAACCTATTTCCCGGGGGCAACGTCCGCCTCAGACAGCGATGGCAAGGGGCCGTATTTCATCGATTTCGCGAAACGCGCGCGCGGTGTGACGGGCAAGCCGCTCATGGTCACCGGCGGGTTCAAGACCCTGGCCCAGGCAGTGGCGGCGGTCGCCTCCGGGCACGCCGATGTCGTCGGCCTTGCCCGCCTGCTGGCGCTTCAGCCATCGCTTGCCGATCTGTGGTACGCGGGGCGCGCTGCGGAGGCGGTGTTCCCGAGATTCACGGATCCGCCCGAAGGCGGCATAACCGCATGGTACACGATGCGGCTGACGCAAATCGGGGAAGACCGGGAGACGCCCGAACACGGTGATCTGGACCGCGCGGTGACCGCCTATGAGACCCGGGACCGGGAGCGCACGGCGACCTGGCTGCGTCACTTTGCCGGGTCGGGCTGAAACCGGCCGGAACCGGCAAATCCGCTTCCCGGGACCACCTGAGGACCGGCGAAAGAATCCACTGGCTTTTTCCTTTGTTTTCCGCCATATATCGCCGCCATTGGGCATTCAGGTCCAATTCGTCCGCGGGACTCCTTTGCTGAACGACATCTCGGCTCTGGAAACTTTCGGATCAGGCCGGGTTTCCGGCATTTCAACGTGTCCGGTCAACGGACCACCACTCTTTGAAAGGAAAAGAGCGATGTCGATTACCGCAGAGCGTAAAGCTGAGCTCATGAAGGAATTCGCCACCAAGGAAGGCGACACCGGGTCTCCTGAAGTTCAGGTCGCCATCCTTACCGAGCGCATCAACAATCTGACCGACCACTTCAAGACCCACGGCAAGGACAACCACTCCCGCCGCGGCCTTCTGAAGATGGTTGCACAGCGCCGGTCCCTTCTGGACTATGCGCGCGGCAAGAGCGAAGAGCGTTACAAGACCCTCATCGAGCGTCTTGGCATTCGCCGCTAACAACCGGAAAACGAGAGCGCGGCGGCTGAAATTGTCCGCCGCGTTTTTCATTCAACCGCGTTCCCATTTGAGGGCAAACGCTCTATAGACATCTCGTGACACGTCATGGGGCAGGATTGCCGGCTGCTTTCGGATCGGAATTCGAAAACAGCCCGTCGTCTTGCCCGTGGCTTGTCCGCCGGTAACCGGCCCATCCGGGGCCGACCGGGAATGTGCCCGACAATTGCGCCGTGCCGAAAGCGGCCGGGGTCGGGTAAAGCTGTAAGGACAGATGATGTTTGACATTCATCGTGTGGAAGTCGAGTGGGGCGGTCGTCCGCTTATCCTCGAAACGGGCAAGGTTGCCCGCCAGGCTGACGGCGCCGTCATGGCGACCTATGGCGAAACCAAGGTGCTGGCGACAGTCGTGTCGGCCAAGCAGCCGAGGCCGGGACAGGATTTTTTCCCGCTTACCGTGAACTACCAGGAAAAGGCTTTCGCCGCCGGCAAGATCCCCGGTGGCTTCTTCAAGCGTGAAGGCCGTCCGTCCGAACACGAGA
Organism: Diophrys appendiculata; assembly: GCA_006510565.1. NCBI lineage: Eukaryota > Ciliophora > Spirotrichea > Euplotida > Uronychiidae > Diophrys > Diophrys appendiculata. Next base: position 64,702 of record RRYO01000002.1, read on the forward strand.
CGCTGACGTCCCGCCTGATCGACCGTCCGATCCGCCCGCTGTTCGCGGACGGCTACAAGAACGACACCCAGATCGTGATCACGGTTCTTTCCCACGACCTGGAAAACGCGCCGGACATTCTGGCGATGGTGGCATCCTCCGCAGCCCTGACCCTGTCCGGTGTTCCGTTCATGGGCCCGATCGGTGGCGCGCGCGTCGGCTACATCAATGGTGAATACGTCCTCAACCCGCTGGTCGACGACATGTCGGAAAGCGATCTGGACCTGATCGTTGCCGGAACCGGCGACGCGGTGCTGATGGTGGAGTCGGAAGCCAAGGAACTCGACGAAGACATCATGCTCGGCGCTGTGATGTTCGGTCACAAGGGCTTCCAGCCGGTGATCGACGCCATCATCAAGCTGGCCGAAACGGCAGCCAAGGAACCGCGCGAGCTGGTGCTCCCGGATCATTCCGAGCTGTTCGCCAAGGTCAAGTCCATGGCCGCCGACGAAGTCAAGGCTGCCTACCAGATAACTTCCAAGACCGAGCGCAAGACTGCCGTTGACGCTGCCAAGGCCAAGGTTGTCGAAGCACTGATCACCAACGCCGCGGAAGGCGAAGCGGTCGAGGCAAACGTTCTGGGCGAACAGTTCAAGAAGGTTGAAGCCGAGATCGTCCGGGGCGGTATTCTCGATACCAGCACCCGTATCGACGGCCGTGACCTGTCCACCGTTCGTGCGATTTCCTCTGAAGTCGGCATTCTGCCGCGCGCGCACGGTTCGGCTCTGTTCACCCGCGGTGAAACCCAGGGCCTCGTGGTTGCCACGCTCGGCACCGGTGAAGACGAGCAGTTCGTCGACCTTCTGGAAGGCACCGTGAAGTCGCACTTCATGCTGCATTACAACTTCCCGCCCTATTCCGTCGGTGAAACCGGCCGCATGGGCTCCCCGGGACGCCGCGAAATCGGTCACGGCAAGCTGGCATGGCGTGCAGTGCACCCGATGCTGCCGCCGCATCATGAATTCCCCTACACCCTGCGTGTGGTCTCCGAGATCACCGAATCCAACGGTTCGTCCTCCATGGCGTCCGTTTGCGGCACCTCCCTGGCGCTGATGGATGCGGGTGTGCCGCTGAAGGCACCGGTTGCCGGCATCGCGATGGGATTGATCAAGGACGGCGACCGTTACGCGGTTCTGTCGGACATCCTGGGCGACGAAGATCATCTCGGCGACATGGACTTCAAGGTGGCCGGTTCGGAAAACGGCATCACCTCCCTGCAGATGGACATCAAGATCGACGGTATCACCGAAGAGATCATGAAGATCGCTCTGGGTCAGGCCAAGGACGGCCGCATCCATATCCTGGGCGAAATGGCCAAGGCCCTGACCGAAGCCCGCTCCGAGCTTGGCGAGCATGCACCGCGCATCGAAGTCATGAAGATCCCGGTCGACAAGATCCGTGAAGTCATCGGCTCCGGCGGCAAGGTCATCCGTGAAATCGTCGAGAAGACCGGCGCAAAGGTCAATATCGAGGACGACGGCACCGTCAAGATCGCGTCTTCGGACGGCAAGGCGATCAAGGCGGCGGTCAACTGGATCAACTCCATCGCAGCCGAGCCTGAAGTGGGCACGATCTACGAAGGCACCGTGGTCAAATGTGTCGATTTCGGTGCATTCGTGAACTTCTTCGGCGCCAAGGACGGTCTGGTCCATATTTCCCAGCTTGCACCGCGGAAAGTTGCCAAGGTCACCGACGTGATCAAGGAAGGCGACAAGGTCTGGGTCAAGCTCATGGGCTTCGACGAGCGCGGCAAGGTACGCCTGTCCATGAAAGTGGTGGATCAGGATACCGGCAAGGAAATCGAAAAGAACGAAGACGGCGAATAAGCCTCTTCTTCAGATCGACATGGGAACGGGAGCCGCGAGGCTCCCGTTTTCGTTTTTGGCGCGTGTCGCGTTGAATCCGTTTAAACGCAACGCGCACTATGGCACGCACTGATCGGGGATTGCCCTATCGAGGTTGCAATCAGCCGGCTTCGGCGACCATGCCGCCCCGCCCGTTCACGTTTCCCAGATGGTTCAGGAACTCGATCCCGGGCATGGGCCGGGCGAGGCTGTAGCCCTGGATCAGGGTGCAGCCCATCGCGTGGATCAGATCGCATTGCTCGCGCGTTTCCGCCCCCTCGCAGATCACGTCGATGCTCAGGGACGCGGCCATCGAGATGATCGCCTGCACCATCGCCTGACCGTCCAGATCCCGTTCCAGGCCCATGATGAAGGACCGGTCGACCTTCAGCCCGTGGATGGGCAGGCGTTTCAGGTAGCTCAGAGACGAGAACCCGGTTCCGAAATCATCGAGCGCCAGTCTCACGCCGAGGGCGCTGACCGCTTCGAGGATCTGCGCCGGATTGACGCTCTGGTCGTCGAACATCACGCTTTCGGTGATTTCGAGCTGCAGGCGGCGCGGATCCATGTCCGTGTCCCGGAGAATGGCCTCAAGCCGACCGATGAAGTCGCTGTCCCGGCACTGGCGCGGTGAAACATTGACGCTGATCGCATCCAGCTTCCGGCCTTCACGATTGCAGGACTGGAAGAACATGCAGGCTTCCCTCAGCACCCACTCGCCCAGGGGAATGATCAGCCCGCACTGCTCTGCGACCTTGATGAACTCGTCCGGAGATACGACACCCAGGGCTGGATCGGTCCAGCGCGCCAGTGTTTCGCAACTGACGATGCGGCGCCTGGCGTAGTCGAAAATCGGCTGAAAATTCAGATGCAGCGCCCCTGTGTCGATCGCCTGACGCAGGGAAATCTCGATCTGGCCGGTGCGTGCGGTCTGCTCGTTCATGCGCGTGGCGAAGAACCTGTAAGTGGAGCCGCTGTCCGATTTTGCCTGAAACATGCTCGCGTCGGCCTGCAACAGCAGCGCTTCGTCATTATCGCCGTCATCGGGCGACAGCGTGATGCCAAGGCTTCCCGCCATGACGATCTGAGCGCCGTTGTCCAGATCAATGGGCGCGTCGAAACTTGTCAGGATCCGGCGCGCGATGTCCTCGATCTGCCAGCGGTCTTCCGGATTTGACAGGATGATTGCGAATTCGTCCCCGGCCATGCGCGCGACGGTATGGTCTGGACCCAGCGTATCGGTCAGTCTGGTGGCGATGGTCTTGATCACGTGGTCTCCGGCGGAGGGGCCGTAAGTGTCGTTGACGGTCTTGAACCTGTCCAGGTCGAGGAGCATCAGCGCGGTCAGCTCTCCTGCATGCTTGCTCCTCTGGATGCTCTGGTGAAGCCGGTCCATCAGCAGGCGCCGGTTCGGCAGGCCGGTCAGAATGTCGAAATTGGCGTTCTTGGTGGCCAGTTCCTCCTGACGCTTGCGCTCGCTGATATCGGTGATGGTCGCGTAATAGGCGCGTTGCCCGCCCCAGTCTGTCACGCGGACATGTTGCTCCAGCCAGACGGTCTGACCGTCTTTCCTGAGCCCCTTGATCTCGTAGGCGCGTTGTCCGGAGTCGGTTTCCTGCAGGTCCTGGTAGCTGCGCAGCCGGCTGCGTTCCTCCAGCGCATAGATGACGAGACTGAGGGACCCGACAAGCTGTTCGGGTTTGCCGCTTTGGTAGCCCAGTATTCCCAGCAGCGCGTCGTTGACATAAAGGATGCGATGATTGGCGTGCACCAGGACGCCATGAAGCGAGCCGTCGATCATGTCCTTGAACTGGGCGTCGCGGTCGCGCGCCGTTTCAAAGGCTGACTGGAACATGCGCGCGAGCGCATTGAATTCCGTGATCAGCCCGGGCGAGGGGGGCGAGACATCCCGTTCCTGCCGCAGGCTCGTGGCATAGACCAGCAGTCTGCCGAGACTGGCGCCTGTTATGCGGTTCACCAGCAGGGCCGCGCCAAGTGCGAGAATGGCCGTATAGAGCAGGAACGGGGTGAACAGCCGCGTGTAGGTTTCCTGCACCTTCTGCAGCGTGTCGATGGGTTGTTTGATGACCGTCGACAGCATGTGGCCATCCAGGCTCAGCATCAACGGCGCGTAGATGTAAAGATGATCGCCCTCAAGCGCATAGTTGATGGTGTCGAAGGCTTCCGTGAGTGTCGCCGGAAGCTTCTCCGTGGTCAGGTCGCCCAGACCGGCAACCGCTTCGCCATCATGGTAGAAGGCAAGATCGCCGACCTCCAGGGTCTTGGCCACGGCTCCGGGCAGCGTGTAGGAGTCCGTGACGGTGGTGCCACCGTAGATCCTGCCGAGTTCCTGTCCCGATACGGGATCCAGAATTGGTGTCGACAGCGCGGCGGTCACCTCGAGAGGGTCGGAATCGTGGTTGGCATAGTTGAGCCAGATGTCGGGGGGCATGGCGGTGCGTATGCCGGGGGGCAGTTGATGGCGGATGTCGATCAGGCCGAGGCTGCCATTGACCCAGCTTGGTTCCCCCGGCCGGTCGATCAGCAGAATATCGAGCACGGCGCTGGTCATGCCTGCCGAGGCACGCTCGATGATCTTTTTCGCGACTGCCTTGTCTCCGTTGACGAGAGCTTCGCGGATGTCCGGGTCGGCAGCGACAGACCGGATCTGGATTTCAAGCCGGTCGAGATGCTGGGTGAACACGAGTTTCGCGAGCGTCGCCCTGGATCGGGCGCTGCGGGCGATTTCGTGTTCGGCGATGGACAGACTGCCAAGATAGGTGATCCAGAACAGTGCGATTGCCGTGCCAATCAGACCAAAGGCGAACAGACCCATCACGAGCCGGCCGAAAGGTATGGAAAAACTGGCTTTCAAGAAAGTGCTCCCCGACAATCCAGAACAACACCGTTGGAGCGGGGCGGAAAACCGATGGCCGGGGCCTGCCTGCCGGGTTGGCAGGGAGCGCCGGTCCAGGCGCCACGCATTTGTTTAACCTAGGCATCGCAGCCGGCTCTGAAAGTTTTTGACAAGCCAAATTTGCGACGCAGAGACATACTAACATCAAACTTTGGTGATGTTGCTCAATTGTTAACAGTAATTCACTGTTTCACGTAAAGAAAATTGTGATGTTCGGGCCTGATGCCTGAATAGATCAATATGGATGGCGGAGTTTGGTTCTATTACAGAAATACGGTCGATGGGCCCGCAGGATATTCATGGCAATATTTGACAGTGTCATATTTGAAGTTCCTCCGGAAACGCGTGGAACAAGAGACGTTTGCCTGTCACGGTGAAGCTGCTATACCGCTGCGGGAATCGTATGAGGGTAGGTCGATGGGTCAGATGCGCTTGGTGATCGTGGGAGCGGGCGGAAGAATGGGGCGGGCCCTGACCCGTGCTGTGACGGAAATGCCCGGAGCCGACGTGGTCGCGGCGATCGAACGGGAAGGCTCGCAGGTGCTCGGCCAGGATGTCGGCGACCTGTCCGGAACGGGTACGCTGGGCGTTGCCGTGACCGATGATCCGCTGACGGCATTCGCCAGCGCCGACGGTGTCCTCGATTTCACCACCCCGGCCGCGAGCCTCGGTTTCGCCGAACTGGCGGCCCAGGCGCGTATCGTTCATGTGATCGGGACAACAGGCTGGGCCGAGGGCGAGGACGCGCCACTCAAGGCGGCCGCCCGCCATGCCCGGATCATCAAGTCCGGAAACATGAGCTTGGGCGTCAATCTGCTTGCCAGTCTGGTGCGCCGCGCGGCGGCTGCGCTGGACGCCGATTTCGATATCGAAGTTCTGGAAATGCATCACAAGCACAAGGTGGACGCGCCTTCCGGTACTGCGCTCCTGCTGGGCGATGCCGCGGCCGAGGGACGCGGCATCAACAGGGCCGACCACTCCGTGCGCGTCCGTGACGGGATCATGGAACCGCGCAATTCCGGCGATATCGGCTTTGCCACATTGCGCGGCGGATCCGTCATTGGCGAGCATTCGGTGATCTTGGCCGGCGAGGGGGAGCGGATCGAACTGACCCACCGGGCGGAAGACCGGCAGCTGTTTGCGCGGGGCGCCGTAAAAGCCGCGCTGTGGGGCTTTGACCAGAAACCGGGGTTCTACTCGATGGCCGATGTCCTCGGTCTCAATTCATGAACGAGCGTGTATATCTTGAGGAGAATGGCATGGACCGCCTTCTTGTGCTTGTCCGTCACGGGCAAAGCGAATGGAATTTGAAGAACCTGTTTACCGGTTGGAAGGATCCCGGCCTGACGGAACAGGGCGTCGCGGAGGCGCACCAGGCCGGCCAGCAGCTCAAGGATCTCAAGCTGACCTTCGATCTGGCTTTCACGTCCGTTCTGTCGAGGGCGCAAAAGACCCTCGATATCATTCTGGATGAACTGGGCCAGACCGGTCTGGAAACCGTCAGGGACCAGGCGTTGAACGAACGCGACTACGGCGATCTGACCGGCATGAACAAGGATGAGGCCCGCCAGCAGTTCGGCGAGGAACAGGTCCATGTCTGGCGCCGGTCCTACGACGTCCCGCCTCCGGGCGGTGAAAGCCTGAAAATGACGGCGGAGCGTGTTCTGCCCTATTTCAAGATGGAGATCCTGCCGAAGGTGCTTGCCGGAAAGCGCACCATCGTCGCCGCTCACGGCAATTCTCTGCGCTCGCTGATCATGGAACTGGAAAATCTCAGCCCCGAGGAAATCCTGAAGCGGGAGCTCGGCACCGGCACGCCGATCATCTACCGGCTTGACGAGAACGGCGGCATCATCAGCATGCAGGATCTGGCGGATTGAAACGCGTTGCAGGAACCTGTCCGCTGAAAGACCGTCCCTTGCCGGTCCGGTCCGCGCCCTGAAGGCAGGCGTGACGTCGTCGTTGTGAAAACGGCACGAACAGGGGCACAGGCATCAGAGCCGGTGCCCCTTTTTCGTCAGACCTCGAAGCCGCCCTGCGCGGCGAGGTTCTTCAGCGGTCTTTCCGGCCGCGCGCCGACATGGCTGATCACGCTGGCGGCGCACAGACATCCCAGTTCTGCGGCTTCCGACAGCTTGTATCCCCGCGCCAGACCGAACAGGAAACCCGATGCGAACAGGTCGCCCGCGCCGGTCAGGTCGACGACATTGTCCACATCGTTGGCCGGAACGGTGCTGGTTTCCTCGCCATTGAAGACCATTGCACCTTCCTTGCCCATCGTCAGCGCGGTCAGGACACCGGTTTCACGGGCCGCCGTGACGGCCGAGCCCAGGTCGGAGGTTTCATAGAGTGCCTTCAGCTCGTGCTCGTTGGCGAACAGCAGATCGACGACACCGTCCGTGAGCAGTGCCTGAAATTCACTGCGGTAGCGGTCGACACAGAACGAATCCGACAGGGTGATCGCCACCTTCCGCTCGTGGGCATGCGCGATCTCGGCGGCTTTCAAAAATGCCTTCTTCGCTTCTTCCGGGTCCCACAAATAGCCTTCCATGTAGGTGACCGCGGCGCTGGCCACGACGTCCTCGTCCACATCGACCGGGCTGAACTCGGTGCAGGCGCCCAGATAGGTGTTCATGGTGCGCTCCCCGTCCGGGGTGATCAGGATCATCGAGCGCGCCGTGGGTTTCCATTCACGCAGACGCGGCGTGTTGAAGTAGACACCGGTGCCGTTCATGTCGTGATAGTAGGCATCCCCGAGTTCGTCTTCGGCGACCTTGCCGAAATAGGCAGGGCGTCCGCCCAGGGAGGCAATGCCGGCCGCCGTGTTGCCGGCGCTTCCGCCCGACACACGGACGGTCTGTCCCATCTTGTCGAACAGCCGCACGGCTTCGTCCGTCTCGATCAGGCGCATGGAGCCCTTGATCAGGTTCTCCTGCAGCAGGAAGTCCTCTTCCACATGGGCAAAGACATCGCAGATGGCGTTGCCGATGCAAAGGGCGTCAAATCGGGTGTCAGTCATGAAGTCCTCTGGGTTTGCCCTCTGGGAAGGCGTCAGGAGTGTGGATTTGGCCGCAGGGCACGATTGGCTTCCGGTTCCTTGATCTTCTCCCGGAAGGGACTGGCCCGGTAGACGCCGAGCATTTTCAGTTCCGCGCAGTAGAACGCCAGCTCCTCGAGAGCGAGCGCGACCGCCGGGTCCTCGGGGTGCCCCTCGATGTCGGCATAGAACATGGAGGCGAAGAACTGGCCTTCGAGCTGATAGGATTCCAGCTTCGTCATGTTGACCCCGTTGGTCGCAAATCCGCCGAGTGCCTTGTAGAGCGCGGCCGGAACGTTGCGGACCCGGAAGATGAAAGTGGTGATGACCGGCTGACCGTTATGCGCAGCTTCCATCTTATCGCGTGAGAGGATAACGAAACGTGTCGTGTTGTGAGCAGCATCCTCCACGTCCCGGCGCAGGATATCGAGGTTGTAGATATCCGCGGCCATTTCGGGTGCAAGCGCACCCACACTGGGGTCGCCCAGTTCGGCGACCTGACGGGCGGAGCCCGCGGTGTCGCCGCCGACCAGGGCGGTCAGTCCGAGTTCGCGAATGACATTGCGGCACTGACCGAGTGCATGGATATGGCTTTGAACCTTTTTCAGCCCCTCGAGCGGCGCGCCCCTGGGGGCCATCAGCTGAAACCGGATCGGCATGAAGTATTCGCCGATGATGTGCAGCGCGGACTTGGGCAGCAGGTGGTGGATATCGGCCACGCGCCCTGCCACCGAATTCTCTATCGGGATCATCGCCAGATCGGCATCGCCCTCGGCCATGGCCGAGAAGCAATCCTCGAAGGTCGGGCAGGGAATCGCTTCGTAGTCCGGATAGACGCTCCGGCAGGCCATGTGGGAATTGGCCCCGGTTTCTCCCTGAAATACTATCTTTTTTCTATCGCTCATGGATCTTTCCGCCTCGCGGCAGTCTTTTCTCGGGTGTTCAGTTGGAAAGGTAGGCGGCGCGGGCCCGTTCAAGGTCCTCGGGGGTATTCACATCCATCGGGGCGCTGTCGATTATGGACACATCGATGCGCATGCCGGCCTCCAGGGCGCGCAGTTGCTCCAGTTTTTCGCGCAGCTCCAGGGGCGAGGGCGACAGCCGGACGAATTCCGCCAGTGCTTCCCGCCGGTAGGCGTATATGCCGATATGCTGAAAGAGCGGCCCGTCTCCGCTCGGCGCGCTTGCGCGCGTGAAATAGAGCGCACGGTGCTGGCCCCGGCCGTTGGGTGTTGTGACCGCCTTGACGAAGCTCGGATCGTCGCGGAACCGCGGATTGGTGATTTCGGTCATGATCGTGCCGATAGCGACCTCGGCAAGGCTGAGCGGGGCGAAGGCGGCGCGAATCGCCTCGGGCGCGATCAGCGGCACATCGCCCTGAACGTTCAGGATGACGTCATGGTGCCCGTCGGGGTCGAGCAGGCGCGCCGCCTCGGAAATGCGGTCGGATCCCGATTCGTGATCGGTGCGGGTCATCACTGCCTGGCCGCCGTGATCCTGAACAGCCTCGAAGATGTCCTTGTTGTCGCAGGCAACGGCAACCGGGCCGATATCCGCGTTGCGCGCCTGCTCGAGAACCCGCACGATCATCGGCTTTCCGCAAATGTCGGCAAGGGGTTTGCGCGGCAGGCGGGTCGCGGCCAGGCGGGCCGGAATAATCACAAGAGCTGTAGTCAACGGGGTCTCCCTGAGGCCGTACGGGACGCGCCGAAGCACGAAAAAACACTGCCCGCGTCCGTTTGTCGTAACAGATGCCCTTTTAAAGCTATGGACAGCAAGGTCAAAAAATTTGTAGGTTCCGGCAAAATTCGAAAAGCTGATAGGGGCCGCAGAGCGATTGCGGGCCCGGACGCGTATGAGCTTGGAGCCGGAGAGAATGGATTCCTTCACGCTGAACAAGGCCGCCGGGGCGGTCCTGATGGTGCTTATCTTGACGATGGGGGTCGGGATTGTGTCCGACATAATCTTCCATCCGACGATCCCGGGAAAGCCCGGCTATGAAATTGTCGTCGCTTCCGCGGAAGACGGCACCTCGCAAGTCGAGGCTGTTCCCGAAGTCGAACCCATCTCCGAGCGTCTGATTGTGGCTTCCGCCAGCGATGGCGAGAAAGTCGCCAAGAAGTGCGCGGCGTGTCACGACTTCAGCCAGGGCGGTGCCAACAAGGTCGGCCCGGCGCTTTGGGACATCGTCGGCCGCAAGCCCGGTGGCCACGAAGGCTTCGGCTACTCCGCCGCAATGGTCGCCTATGGCGAAGAAAATCCGGAATGGAGCTACGAGGAACTCGATCACTTCCTGCTGGCGCCCAAGAAACACATTCCTGGAACGTCGATGGGCTTTGCCGGTCTGCGCAAGCCGGATGATCGTGCCGACATGATCGCATATCTTCGCGAGCAGTCCGACGCGCCGAAGCCGTTGCCGACGGAGTAACGCGCCGAACCGGCCAATCTGAAATCTTGTTGATCGAAAAGCCGGGTTAAAATCCCGGCTTTTTTATTTGGGTCAGATCGAATATTAATGAATCTTACGTAACGTCGCATTGAACCTGACTGGAGGGTCGGGCAAGAAATGTATGGGCATGGATTTGACGCGTAATTTTTTCTCGAAGTCGGGTGGAATGTGGACCGCGGCGATCGTCGCGTCGATCTGCTTTCTTGCGGGAGTCACCGTGACCGCGCATGTCGGTCAGCTTGTCCGCAACGAGCTGGTGACCCTGCACAAGCAGCGGGCCGCCGCCGGACTGTCGGAGGTGCGCGCGCGTCTCGAGGGTGAATTCAACCGGACGGTCGCCCATGGCCTGGGCATCAGGGCCTATGTGGCGCAATTTGTCGACAAGCCGTTCAACACGGCGGACTATCGCGAAATCGCGGTCGATCTGATCGAGGAAAATCCCGCCATACAGTCCATCGGTCTTGCGCCGAACAATATTTTGCGCGCCGTGTTTCCGCTTGAGCCCAACCAGTCGGCGATCGGGTTGAACTACCGGATGAATACCGCGCAGTGGCCCGCGATCCGCGAAGCGATGATGTCGCGCGAGGTGGTCATCGTCGGGCCTCTGGAACTTGTCCAGGGCGGCTCGGCGCTGCTGATCCGCATTCCGGTGTTTCCTTCCGCCTTCCCCGGCCAGGCCATCGGGGAACGCAGCTACTGGGGTGTTGCAACACTGGTTCTCGACCAGCAGGGCATGATGGCGTCTTCGGGGATCTCCGACGTTGTCAACGGGGTCAGGATCGGCATCGTCAACAAGGGCACCGTCGACAGCGAAAAGATGGTTTTCGGCAGCGCGTCTCTGATTGAAAAGGAGCACGTGTCTTTGCCGCTTCACCTGCCCGGCGGACTCGACTGGGACCTGATCGGTTATCCGGAATCCGGCTGGTCGAACGGTGGTAACCAGGTGTGGATTACGCAATTGATCGGCAGCCTGATTTCTCTGGTTTTCGGCACGATGGCCTTTCTCCTGATCAGTGAGGTCTACAAGGTCCGGTCCATGGCCCTGCATGACCCGTTAACGGGCCTGGCAAACCGTCGTCTTTTGGAGGACCGCATGCATCAGCTTGCCGCCATGTGCGAGCGCACCGGTGCCGGGTTCGAGATCTTTTATGTGGATCTGGACGCCTTCAAGCCGGTCAACGACAATTACGGTCATGCCGTCGGCGACCAGCTTCTGATCGAAGTCGGACAACGGCTGCACAGCCAGGTCCGCCAGACCGACACGGTTGCGCGGGTTGGCGGTGACGAATTCATCGTGCTGACGCCCGGCAACATGCGCCGTCAGGAAAAGGAGGCGTTTTTCGAGCGCCTCGAAGAGCGGGTCGGACAGGTGTTCGAATATTCCGGCGCGCGCATCGCCGTGAAGGCCAGCATCGGCTCGGCCAGTTACCCTGCGGATGCGGCGACCGTCGATGATCTGCTGCGGGTGGCCGACGGCAGGATGTATGCGCAAAAGGCAAAATCCAAGCGGGATCTGCGGCAAATGCCCGACAAGGGTCTTCCCCAGACAGGTTAAATTTCTGTCATCATGGCAACCAGCACGTGACGCCGGGCCAGCTGGTCCCTAAACTGACTGCGACGGGCCCCATGGTTCGGGCGCGGGAACAGGAACGGGACGGAGAAGCCGATGGTGTTCACATGGCGTGCAATGAAGCGGACAGTCAAAGGGGCCGCCCTGGCCGGCATCGTCTCGATCTGTGCGGTCGGACAAGGCGCCGCGCTCGCCGACGAGCCTGAATGGCAACATGCGTCGGCGTTCAACGGAACGCCGAAATACCAACCGGATGCCAGTCACTTCGATTATGTCAACCCGCAGGCGCCGAAGGGCGGCACCGTGCGCCTGGCGTCCAGCGGTGGCTTCGACACGTTCAACATTCTCGCCCAGAAGGGCAACATCGCGCCGGGCATTCTCAACATCTATGAAAGCCTGATGGAACCGTCTCTGGACGAGGACGATATCAGTGCGCAATATGGGCTTCTGGCCGAGGCGGTGCGTTTTCCGGACGACTATTCCTGGGTCGAATACCGGCTGGACCCAAGGGCGCGATGGCACGACGGCACGCCCGTGACGGCCGAAGACGTTATCTGGTCGTTCGAAAAGGCAGTCGAACTCGATCCCAAGCGCAAGTTCTATTTCCAGAATGTCGATAAGACGGAAATCGTCGGCGACCGCACGATCCGGTTTTCCTTCGACGTGAAGGGCAACCGGGAACTTCCCAAGATCATGGCTCAGCTCAACATCCTGCCGAAGCACTGGTGGGAGGGAACCAATGACAAGGGAGAGCCCCGCGATATCACCCGGACCACGCTGGAGCCGCCACTGGGTTCAGGTCCCTACAGGATCAAGGACTTTTCGCCCAACCGGCAGGTGGTCTACGAGCGGGTCGGCGACTACTGGGGCAGGGAACTGCCGATCCGGGTGGGCACCGCCAACTTCGATGAGATCCGTTATATTGCGTTTCTGGACGTTTCCGTCCAGTTCGAGGCGTTCAAGGGAGGTCAGTATGATTTCCACGTCGAACGCAGCTCGAGCCAATGGGCCAAGGGGTATGATTTCCCCGCCATCAGGGATGGCCGGGTCGTCAAGGAAATCTTTCCGGACAAGTCGGTTGGCGTCATGCAGGGATTTTTCCTGAACCAGCGCCGGAAGAAGTTCCAGAATCCGGATGTCCGCCGGGCGCTCAACTATGCCTATGACTTCGAAACCACCAACAAAATCGTCTCCGCCAATCTGCTCAAGCGGGTCAACTCCTATTTCGCGGGAACGGAGCTTGCCTCCTCGGGATTGCCGACAGGCAAGGAACTGGAAATCCTGGAGGAGGTTCGCGATCAGGTGCCGCCGGAGGTGTTCACCGAGGAATTCAAGAATCCCGTCGGCGGAAATCCGCAGAACGTGCGCGCCAATCTGCGCGAGGCGGTGAATCTGCTGCGCAAGGCCGGGTTCGAGCTCAAGGATCGCAAGATGATCGATCCGGCGACCGGCGAGCAGCTCAGCATCGAGTTCCTTTACCAGGACAAGGGAAGCGAACGCACGCTGCTGCCTTATTCGAAAAACCTGGAGAACATCGGCATCAAGACGGTTCTGCGTCTCGTCGACGTGTCCCAGTTCGTCAACCGGGTTCGCAGCCGGGACTTCGACACGGTGGTTCTGGCGATCGGACAATCCCTGTCGCCCGGCAACGAACAGCGTGAATACTGGGGCTCCAAATCGGCGGGCAACGACAGTTCCGCCAACTACGGCGGCATCAGCAATCCGGCGATCGATCACCTGATCGACAAGGTGATCTTCGCGAAAGACCGTGAAACCCTGGTGGCGGCCACACACGCGCTCGACCGTGTGCTTCTGTGGAACCACTATGTGGTGCCGCAATTCTATTCCGACGAAACCCGGACCGCCCGCTGGAACCGTTTCGCCCATCCTGAAAACATGCCGAAATACAGCACCGGGTTTCCCACGATCTGGTGGTACGACGAGGCACTCGCCGCCAAAACGGAGGCGGCGAAATGAGCGGGGCGGTTTCGTTTTCGCGCAGGCGCCTGCTGCATCTTACGGGGGTGGCGGCCTTGACCGGGCTGGCACCCTGGTCCGCGCGCCCGACGTTTGCGGCCGCGAATGCTGCCGGTCAGGGCCCCCGGCACGGCCTGTCCGTCTTCGGAGATCTGAAATACGGGCCCGATTTCACCCATTTCGACTTCGTCAATCCGGACGCTCCCAAGGGCGGGAAATTCTCTTTTCAGGCGCCGTACTGGTATTTCAACCAGAACACGCAAACCTACAACACCTTCAATTCCTACATCCTGAAGGGCGACGCGCCGCCGCGCATGGGGCTGTGTTTCGACACATTGATGGTCCGCGCCTGGGATGAACCGGATGCTGTCTACGGCCTGGTTGCCGAGACGGTCGAGGTCTCCGCGGATGCCAACATCTTTACCTTCCGCCTGAGGCCCGAGGCCCGGTTTCACGATGGCTCGAAACTCACGGCCGAGGATGTCGCCTTTTCGCTCATGCTCGTGAAGGCGGACGGGCACCCCTTGCTCAGCCAGCCGCTGAGAGCGCTTCGGGACGCCGAGGTGATCGACGACCACACGCTGGTCCTGCGTTTTGACGGCACCCAGGCGCGTCAGTTGCCGCTCGAAGTTGCCTCCGGCTATCCGATCTTTTCAAAGCGGTATTACACGGCCTATGACTTCAAGCAGTCGACACTGACGCCGCCGCTCTCATCGGGCCCCTACAAGGTCGGCGATCACGCCGTTGGACGTTTCGTTGAATACCATCGCATCGAAAACTACTGGGCCGACGATCTGCCCGTGGTTGCCGGCCGGTTCAATTTTTCAGTCGTGCGGCTGGAGTTCTTTCGCGAACGGCAGATTGCCTTCGAGGCCTTCAAGAAAGGGGACGTCTTCTACCGCGAGGAATTCTCTTCCAAGAACTGGGCCACGGAATACAATTTCCCCTCCCTCGAGGACGGCCGGGTCGTGCGCGCCGAGTTTCCGGACGGCCGGCCCTCCGGCGCTCAGGGCTGGTTTTTCAACACCCGGCGCAAGAAGTTCGCGGACCCCAGGGTGCGTCGCGCGCTCGGCTATGCCTTCGACTTCGAATGGTCCAACCAGAACCTCTTTTACGGTCTCTACACCCGGATCCACTCGTTCTTCGAAAACTCCGACATGAAGGCCTCGGGCCTGCCCGCCAGGGACGAACTCGCGCTGCTGGAGCCTTTCCGCGATCAGCTTCCCGAGGCTGTCTTCGGTGAAGCCGTCGTGCCGCCGGTGAGTGACGGCAGCGGCCTCGACCGCTCCATGCTGCGCGAGGCGAGCCGGCTTCTGGAACAAGCCGGTTACCGCAGGCAGGGCAGCGACCTGATCGGCCCGGACGGCGAACCGTTGACAATCGAGTTCCTGAACAACACGACGGCGTTCGAGCGGATCACCAATCCGATGCTCAGGAACCTCGAAAGACTGGGCATAAAGGCAAACCTGCGCATCGTCGATCCGGCACAATACCAGTCACGCATGAACGACTTCGATTTCGATGTCGCCGGCCAGCGGGTGTCGAGTTCTCCGACCCTGTCCGACACCATTCGCGAATTGTGGGGCTCCAGGGCCGCGGGGGTCCCGGGAACCTACAATATCGCCGGGATTTCGGATCCCGTGATCGACGCCCTGATGGATGTGGTGATCGCGTCGCAATCTCGCGAAGAAATGAACACCGCGGCACGGGCGCTGGATCGGGTTCTCAGGGCCGGATATTACTGGATCCCGCAGTGGTACAAGAATGTCCACTCGGTCGCCATGTGGGATGTCTATGGATATCCAGAAGAACCGCCGCGCTATTTCTTTCCCATCGAGGAACTCTGGTGGACAGAGCAGGAAAAGGCGGAAAAACTCGGCAAAGGTCTTTAGGGTGCCGAATTAACCCTTCCGGGGAACGGATGCCATAACGCAACACGCTCCCGAAACGCAACACGCTCGAATGTGACAGCTCAGGCCCGTTTCAGAAGGCCGCATCATAAGGGAATGCACCAGCTCCATGGGCGCTTATATTCTTCGCCGCTTGCTGCTGATGATACCGACACTGGTCGGGATCATGGCGATCAACTTCTTCATCATTCAGTTCGCGCCGGGCGGCCCGGTCGAGCGGGTCATCGCGCAGCTCCAGGGAACGGACGTGTCCGCCACGTCCCGGATCAGCGGCGGCGGTGGCGGCGACATGATCGGTGTGGGGAACGATTCCTCTGGTGCCAGCGGGGCGGCCGCCTCGGACAGCATTTCGTCCAAATACCGCGGCGCGCAGGGGCTCGATCCGGAGTTCATCAAGGAACTGGAAGCCCAGTTCGGTTTCGACAAGCCGCCGCTGGAACGATTTCTCGGCATGTTGTGGAACTACGCCCGCTTCGATTTCGGCGAGAGCTACTTCCGCGACATCAAGATCGGGGACCTGATCGTCGAGAAACTGCCGGTCTCCATTTCTCTCGGTCTCTGGATGACCCTGATTTCCTATGCGGTGTCGATCCCGCTTGGCATCCGCAAGGCGGTCAGCGACGGCTCGCGCTTCGATGTCTGGACCTCCGGGGTCATCGTGGTTGCCTATGCCATTCCCGGATTTCTCTTCGCCGTGCTATTGATCGTGCTCTTCGCTGGCGGATCGTTCTGGGACCTGTTTCCCTTGCGCGGGCTGGTATCGGACAATTGGGAACAGCTGTCCTGGCCGGCGCGGATCGCGGATTATTTCTGGCACCTTGCCCTTCCCCTGACGGCGATGGTGCTGTCCGCCTTCGCGACCACCACGCTCTTGACCAAGAATTCCTTCCTCGACGAGATCCGCAAGCAATACGTCACCACCGCGCGTGCCAAGGGGCTGTCGGAGCGCCAGGTGCTGTACGGTCACGTGTTCCGCAATG
This sequence comes from Diophrys appendiculata, assembly GCA_006510565.1. Lineage (NCBI taxonomy): Eukaryota > Ciliophora > Spirotrichea > Euplotida > Uronychiidae > Diophrys > Diophrys appendiculata. The sequence continues at coordinate 81,425 of RRYO01000002.1, forward strand.
CCATGCTGATCGTGGTCGCCGGCTTTCCGGGGGCCTTCATTTCTTCCTTCTTCGCCGGCGCCCTGTTGATCGAGACGATCTTCTCCCTCGACGGGCTCGGTCTGCTCGGCTTTGAATCCGTGATCAACCGGGATTATGCGGTGGTGTTCGCGACCCTCTATATCTTCTCGCTGATGGGCCTTCTGGTGAACCTGATCTCCGACCTCACCTACACATGGATCGATCCCCGGATCGATTTCGAAAGCCGGGAGGTCTGAGCGATGAGTTCAAGAATGGCAGGCACGCAAGACAGCGGCTCGACCCCCATGCAGACCCCCGGGCCCGGAGACATCGCTGCCACGCCCCCGGCCGGTGCCCGGCTGTCGCCGATCAATCAGAGGCGGTTGGCGAACTTCAAGGCCAACAGGCGCGGGCTCTGGTCGCTGTGGATCTTCCTGGTGTTGTTCTTCGTGGCGATGGCGGCCGAGTTCTTTACCAACGACCGCCCGATTATCGTGTCCTACAAGGGCGAATTGCTGGCCCCCGTCTTCATCGACTATCCGGAGGAAAAGTTCGGCGGCTTTCTAGCGGTCACCGACTATCGTGATCCGTTTGTCCAGGAAGAGATCGCGGCCAACGGCTGGATGCTGTGGCCGCCGGTGCGCTATTCCTATCGCTCGGTGAACCACGACATTCCGGTGCCCGCGCCCGCCCCGCCCTCCTGGACCATGGACAAGCAGGAGCGCTGCGCGCGCTATCCCCTGGGCGCCGATGATCCCAATTGTGTCATCGGCAACTGGAACTGGTTCGGCACGGACGACCAGGGCCGCGATGTGCTCGCCCGGCTGGTCTACGGGTTCCGCATTTCCGTTCTGTTCGGCCTGGCGCTGACCCTGGCTTCCTCGGTGATCGGCATCGCCGCCGGCGCGGTCCAGGGTTATTACGGCGGCTGGACCGACCTCCTGTTTCAGCGCTTCATCGAAGTCTGGACGGCCATTCCCACGCTCTACCTGATCCTGATCGTATCCTCGTTTCTGGTGCCCGGGTTCTGGACGCTGTTCACCATCCTGCTGGCCTTTTCCTGGGTGGCGCTGGTGGGGGTCGTGCGCGCGGAATTCCTGCGCGGCCGCAATTTCGAGTATATTTCCGCCGCCCGGGCGCTGGGCGTGTCCAACCGGGTGATCATGTGGCGGCATCTGCTGCCCAATGCCATGGTCGCGACGCTGACCTTCATGCCCTTTATCCTGAACGGCTCGATTTCGACGCTGACAGCGCTCGATTTCCTCGGCTTCGGTCTGCCGCCCGGCTCTGCCTCGCTCGGCGAACTTCTGGCCCAGGGCAAGAACAATCTTCAGGCGCCCTGGCTGGGCATCACCGGCTTCATCGTCATTTCCCTGATGCTGAGCCTTCTGATCTTCATCGGCGAGGCCGTGCGCGACGCCTTCGACCCGCGCAAGAGCTTCCTGTGAGGAGCGCAGCATGAGCGAGACCACCATGACAGGCGCCCCCCTGCTCTCCGTCGAAAATCTTTCCGTCGCCTTTACCCAGGGTGGGCGGGAGACACTTGCTGTCGACAGGGTCTCCTTCGACATCGGGAAGGGCGAGACCGTGGCTCTTGTGGGCGAAAGCGGCTCCGGCAAGTCGGTCAGCGCGCTTTCGGTGCTGAAGCTGTTGCCCTATCCGTCCGCCTCGCATCCCTCGGGCCGGATCCTGATGAACGGGCAGGACCTTCTGAGCATCGACGACAACGACATGCGCAAGGTGCGCGGCAACGACGTCTCGATGATCTTTCAGGAACCGATGACGTCGCTCAACCCGCTGCACACGGTGGAAAAGCAGGTTTCCGAAATCCTGCGGATTCACCGGGGCATGGGGGAGGCAAAGGCGAGAACCCGGGTGCTGGAACTGCTCGACCAGGTCGGCATCCGCGACGCGCAATCGCGGCTCCAGTCCTATCCGCATCAGCTTTCTGGCGGTCAGCGTCAAAGGGTCATGATTGCGATGGCACTTGCCAACGAGCCGGACCTCCTGATCGCGGATGAACCGACCACCGCACTGGATGTGACCGTGCAGGCGCAGATCCTCGAGCTGTTGAAGGATCTTCAGAAACAGCAGGGCATGGCCATGCTGTTCATCACGCACGATCTGGGAATCGTGCGCAAATTCGCCGACCGGGTCTGCGTCATGACCGAGGGCAGGATCGTCGAACAGGGGCCCGTCGCCGATATTTTCGACCACCCGAAGCACGATTACACAAAACATCTTCTGGCGGCGGAACCCAAGGGTGACCCGCCCAGGACCGACACGGACAGGCCGGTGGTGGTCGAGGCCGACGATCTCAAGGTCTGGTTCCCGATCAAACGCGGTTTCCTGCGCAGGACCGTCGATCACATCAAGGCGGTCGATGGCATCGATGTCACGGTCCGGGAAGGCCAGACCCTCGGCATCGTCGGTGAGAGCGGCTCGGGCAAGACAACCCTCGGGCTTGCAATCCTGCGCATGATTTCTTCCACCGGGCGAATTGCCTTCCATGGCCGGGACATCCAGGCCAACTCGTGGAAGGAGATGCGGCCGCTGCGCCGGGACATGCAGATCGTGTTCCAGGATCCCTATGGCGCGCTCAGCCCGCGCATGTCTGTGGCCGACATTGTCGGCGAAGGCCTGCAGGTGCATTTCCCCGGGCTCGACGCCGGAGAACGGGACCGCAAGGTTGCCCGGGCTCTGGAAGAGGTCGGCCTCGACGCCGCCACGCGCCACCGCTATCCGCACGAATTTTCCGGCGGGCAGCGGCAGAGGATCTCCATCGCCCGCGCGATGGTTCTGGAGCCGAAATTCGTCATGCTGGATGAGCCGACCTCCGCGCTCGACATGAGCGTGCAGGCCCAGGTGGTGGATCTGCTGCGCGATCTTCAGAAAGCCCATGGCCTGGCCTATCTGTTCATTTCCCACGACCTGAAGGTGGTGCGGGCCCTCGCCAACGAGGTCATTGTCATGCGCCAGGGCAAGGTGGTGGAATCGGGTCCGTCCGAACAGATCTTCGATGCCCCGCAAACGGATTACACCAAGGCCCTGATGGCGGCGGCGTTCCGGCTGGAATCCGCGCCGGAAGGTGTCGTCAGCGCGTGACCGGCCCTGTGTCGCTCAACCCGGTCGCATTCTCGTGACTGACCGCGCTGTCAGTTGCCGCGCCAACCTTCAAGGCCGCCGCCGGCGCATTTGAGGAAACTCTGCGCGCGGGCCGGCCTGTTTGGCCGGTCAAGCGGCGTGGGGCAATCCGATGGCCCTGAACAGGCCACCGAAGGCCACGACATGAGCGGGCTCAACAGCGTTGCGCGTCCTGGCCGATGCCCCGCATCGCCCTGCGACACGCTCCTCGCGGAACGCTCTCATGTCATGGTCAAACAGGGTCTTATTTATTGCGGCTGGTATTGTTTGTTGCCGTTGGTATCAAAAGGCAGGGGCGCTATAGGCGGTGCGTCGGTCACCCCACCCAGCAGGTGGCGAAGAACCCGTTCTTTTCCTGATCCCTGCCGATGGAGCGGCGGGTCTTGAAGCCGATCAGCCCGTCGGCGCCGCCGACGTCATGGCCAAGACCTTCGAGGCGCTGTTGCAGATTGCGCACCGCGCCCCGCGTCGTTTCCTTCATCGGTTTCCACGTGCCGGCAAAGGCCTTGTTGCTGCCGTAACGGTCAGCCAGATGCCCGACAAACAGCGCATAGGTGTCGCTCTCGTTGTACGCCTTGATCACGTAGAAATTTTCCGTCGCGATGAAGGCCGGCCCGTAGCGGCCGCCGGGCAGCAGGATGTTGCCGGGCCGGGCCAACTCGTGGGCCGGGAACGGTTTGCCGCTGACCCGCGTGACACCCTCGCGCACGAAGGCGGAAATCTTCTGGCGATTGTCCGGCCCCTCACGGGTGCAGGAGACGCTGTCGGGCAAATGAACCTCGTAGCCCCAGTCCCGGTCGCTGACCCAGCCGTGTTCGGACAGGTAGTGGGCGATCGAGGCCAAGGTATCGATCTCCGAGGTCCAGATGTTGCGCTTGCCGTCGCCGTCGAAATCGACGGCATACTTCAGGTAGGACGACGGCAGGAATTGCGGCTGGCCCATCGCGCCGCCCCAGGAACTCTTCATCGCCCGCCGCGAAACATCGCCGTTCTGCAGGATCTTCAGTGCGGCGATGACCTCACCCTTGAAGAAATCAGGACGCTGGCCCATGAACGCCTGTGTCGCGACAACCCGCAGCGCGTCATGGGGGATCCTGGCACCGCCATAGCCGCTCTCGCGCGCCCAGATGGCCAGCAGGATGCGTTTGGGAACGCCGTATCGCGCTTCGATCCGTTTGAGGGTGGCCGCGTGTTTCTGCATCATGCTTCTGCCGCGCGGCACCAGGGCGTTGAACTGGCTGTCGCGGAAATAGCGCGCGGGAGATTTGAACTCGGCCTGGAAGTTGATTTTCGGCGGTGCGCCCTTGCCACCCGGACCGACCAGCCCCGGTAGGGACGTGTCTGGCGTCAGGCCGGCAAGTTCCCGGTCGAGCGTTGCCTGGGAAACGCCTGCCTGCCGGGCCGCCGGCGCGATGTCTGAGGCAAGGAACTGCCGGAACTGCGCGTCATACTGGCCTGCCTGCACACTCGGGCAGAACAGCAACACGGCAGCAAGTGTTGAGGCGAAGAGGTTCGGCAAGCGGTGGATCACGGCAGGCTCCCGGTTCAGTTGACCGGGCTCAATCTAATACCAACCTCGACAAATAAGAACCTGTTTGACCGCGACCTGATCTCCCGGCCGGACCGGTAGCGATCACAGTTCCGTCCAGGCCAGATCGCGTCCTGTCTGGTCCGTCAGCCAGGCCTTGTCGAAGCGGAACCAGCAGCCGGCGCGTTGCTGGTCGCGGATTCTGGAGATCGGCGCGCCCATCAGGTGGCACATCAGCAGCGTGCCTACGCCGCCATGACCGGTGAAGAGCACCGGGTCGCCTTCCGGAACATGGCGCAGGGCGCTCTTGAGGCCGGTGACAATCCGGTTCTGCGCATCGCGCGCCCGCTCCCAGCCGCGCACGGAGATGTCCGGATCCGCGAAAAATGCATCGGCTGTCTTCTCGAACTCCTGCGGTGGCAGGAACCCCGTCGCGCTGCGGTCGTTTTCGTGCAGGAAATGCAGAACCCTGTGAAAGACGTTTCGGCGTCCGGCAAACACCTGGGCGGTTTCGATCGCCTTGACCTCGCCGCTGGAAATCACCTGGCGGATGTCCGGTGCGAAGGCGAGCGAGGGGGCAAGGGCGGCGCGCTCCCGGCCCGTTTCCGACAGGCCCCAGTCCGGCACCGGCACGTCCGGATCGATCTTGACCTCCGGATGGGTCAGGTAAACGCACCAGGTCATCAGGTTTTCAGGTCCAGCCAGCCGATGATCAGTTCATGGGCGATGGAGATCGGCGGCGGGATCAGGTGGCCGTCCGGGTGCGTCCCGGCGAGCATCTGCCGGACCTCGTCCCGGCCGCACCACTTGCAGGCCTCCAGTTCATCGTCTTCTATCTCGATGTCGCGGGTGGTTGCCACACCGGTACATCCCAGCATCAGATTGGCCGGGAACGGCCATGGCTGGTTGGCGACCAGCCGGACCTCGCCCACGGTGATGCCGGATTCCTCAAAGGTTTCGCGGCGGACGGCCTGTTCGACGGTCTCGCCCGGTTCCATGAAGCCGGCCAGGGTCGTGTACATGCCCTCCGGCAGCCGCGCCGGCCGCCCGAGCAGGGCCCGTTCGCCGGTGGCATCGGTGATCAGCATGATCACGCAGGGATCGGTGCGCGGAAAATGCTGCCCTTCGCACGACGGGCAGTCCCGCCGGTATCCGGCCTCGGCCATGACCGTGCGTTCACCGCAGCGCGAACAGTGGCGGTGGGTGCGGTGCCAGTGGATCAGGGCCCGCGCCTGGGCCAGCGCGCCCATGTCTTCGGGCGGCAAGGCGTTCTGCAGCGCCAGCGTGCGCAGGTCGATGAGCTGCAAGCCGCCGTGTTCGGACAGTTCCTCGTCCTCCTGCGGCAGCGTCGTGGCGAACACGGCGGTGCCCGTTCCGGCGCGCAAGCCGAGAAACACCAACTCCCGCGGGTCGGCGCCAAGGGCTGTGGCGGTGTCGAGATCGTGGCCGGACCTCAGGGGTGTTCCGTCCGCGAATACCAGCGTGCGTGCCGTCGAAAGAACGATCTGCGTGTCCGGCCTTGCCAGCAAACCGTCCAGATAGGCCGTGTCACCGCGCTGCGTGGACCGCCGGTCGAGTGTGTTGCCAAGAAAACTCATCTCCATCGGCTGGAGACCGGCAGCGGTGGCTTGCATGTTCTGGTCCTTGAGGGGATTGGTCTGGGAGACGTGCTGGCTGTTTGTTGCAGCCGAGACTAGAACGGCGCAGGAAGGGTGTCCAGACAGCCTCGCTTCAATCCGCGACCTCGGCGGATGTCAGCGCGTCCCTGAGCTGCTCGATCAGTGTTTCCACCTTTTCGGCATCGTAGTGCAGGGGCGGGGCGACGCCCCAGACAGGTCCCGGCCAGGCGATGTCGTCCCGGAAGCGGGCGATCACATGAACGTGCAACTGGGACACCTGGTTGCCGAGGGCGCCGACATTCAGTTTCTCTGCATTCGTGGCGGCGCGCAGTGCCCGGCTTGCCAGTGCGATTTCCCGCATGAGCTGCTGCTGGTCGTCTTCCTCCAGATCGATCAGTTCCACCATGTCGGACCTGCGCGGCACCAGCAATAGCCAGGGGTAATTGGCGTCCTTGATCAGGCGGACGGCGCAAAGCGGCAGGTCGGCGACGAAATGACTGTCACCTTCCAGGCGTGGATTGAGATTGAAGAATGTCATGAACCAGCTCCAAACCGAAGTCGCCGCAAGGTACACGTTTGTCCGTGCCTTTGGCGAGCATGATTTCCCGTCGAATAAAAACCGTATCCGCCCCTTGCCAAACCCCAGGGTGGGTCTGATATAAGGCGCTCGGGAGGTTGGTGGTGGACGAGCCACTCGCCAACCGGGTCAGATCCGGAAGGAAGCAGCCCTAACGAGCCTCGGCACGGGTCATCGTGCCAGCCTCCCACCCAATTCGGCAGCATGCTGTTTTAGAGAGCGTTGCGTTCAATCGCTTCCGATCAAACGCAACACGCACAAAAAGCACCGACGGTTTCCGCGGTGCTTTTTTGTTGTCAGGCCTTGCCGCCGTTCAGGCGGCGCTGGTTCGAACGTATCCGCTTGGCGTAGGGCTTCAGGGCCGCGGCAGCCAGTGCTTCGCCGTGCCGGCCGAAAAAGTCCGGCTGTCCGCCCATGCTCATGGTCCTGAAGAAATCCAGTCCCTGGAGCGTGAGCGCATCGTTGAAGGCTAAGGCGCTTTCGATTGTAGCCTCCGCCTTTTCAAACATCATGCGGTTCATTTCGGTTGCATCATGGGCTTCGCCCGCCAGAGCGGAGGTCGCCATGGCTTCGCAGCGTTTTGCGATGACCATCGGCGCGTGAAACCACAGGCTGAACATGTCGTTCGCAAGACTCGATTTTCTGGTTATGACGGTGTCTCCGCAAGAAGGGGCCAGGTTCCTGAACCGAAAGGGGATCCCGCGGCACGCCTGCTGTTGTTGCGGCGGCAGCCTAGCTGTTTACGGGCGCATCGGCCAGCCTCGATTTGATGTTGGTACAAGGCGAACCCGGAACGGCACGCAAGGGTTCCCGCGGACCGGCTCCTCCGTGCACAGAAAAACTTTCCAAGGCCCATCCCTCTTGGCGAAAAAATCGCTATGGTGCAGCCCATGAACGAGACAGGCTTTCCACAGGAAGGCGCCGCATCGGCGCCTCAGCCGATGGGCGATCAGGACACCGGCAAACCGGCGCCGCAGGACGGCGCCTATCGGGTTCTGGCACGCAAGTACCGGCCGAAGACCTTCGAGGATCTGGTCGGTCAGGAGCCGATGGTCCAGACTTTGGAAAATGCGTTCGACACCGGACGGATCGCCCAGGCGTGGATGTTGACCGGGGTCCGGGGCGTGGGCAAGACGACCACGGCGCGCATTCTCGCCCGCGGCCTCAATTACGAGGTGCCCGGCGTTGCCGACAAGGCGACGGTCAGGCTGACCGAGGAAGGCACCCACTGCAAGGCGATCATGGAAGGCCGCCATGTCGATGTCATCGAGATGGATGCCGCCTCCCATACGGGCATCGGCGATATCCGCGAGATCATCGATGCGGCGCGTTACCGTCCGGCGACGGCACGCTACAAGGTCTACATCATCGATGAGGTCCACATGCTGTCCAACGCGGCGTTCAACGGTCTGTTGAAGACCCTTGAAGAGCCGCCGGAACATGTGAAGTTCATTTTCGCGACCACGGAAATCCGCAAGGTTCCGATCACGGTGCTGTCGCGCTGCCAGCGCTTCGACTTGCGCCGGATCGAGCAGTCCAAGCTGATCGGCCTGCTGCGCCGGATCTCGGACGCGGAGGGCATCGCGATCTCCGACGAGGCCCTGATGCTGATTGCAAGGGCCGGCGAAGGCTCGGCGCGCGATTCGCTGTCGCTGCTCGATCAGGCCATGGCCCATGGCAGCGGGGCCATCGAGGCCGACGACCTGCGCCAGATGCTCGGCCTGGCCGACCGCGCCCGGGTGATCGATCTGTTCGGCCATGTCATGGCAGGCCGCATCGAGGAGGCGCTCGGCGAATTGCAGGCGCAATACGAGGTCGGAGCGGATCCGACGATCGTGCTGACGGATCTCGCCGATTTCACCCATCTGGTCACCCGCATGAAGGTCGCGCCCAAATCGGCGGATGAGGCCTCCGTCACCGAGGCCGAACGCGGCCGGGGCCGCGAATTCGCCGAAGGCATCTCCGTCCGCCTGCTGTCCCGCGCCTGGCAGATCCTGCTGAAAGGCGTGCAGGAGGTTCAGGCGGCATCGAAGCCGCTGGCCGCTGCCGACATGGTTCTGGTGCGCCTTGCCTATGCGGCGGACCTGCCCGATCCCGGTGACCTGATGGCACAGATCCGCAACGGCCAGAATCCGTTCGCAGGCGCGGCGCCCTCCGGTGGCGGCGGTAGCGGGCCGGCCGGTGGCGGCGCCCGGGCCATGGCCGTTGGCATGGGGCACGGGTCCGGGCCTTCCGGCAGCGGCCCGACCATGCAGGCCGCCGGAAGGCCGCAGTTGTCCGCCATTCAGGGTGGTTTGCCGAACCCGGCTTCCGGCCAGCTCGCCGCGCCGCAACAGACGCCGCACACCGAAGCCGCGCCCGAGCCGGCCTTCAACCTGAAAAACCTGCATGACTGTGTCGCGCTCGCCTCTGAAAAGCGGGACGTGCCCATGAAGGTGGCGATCCAGCGCCAGATGCGGCTGGTCAAGTTCGAACCGGGCAAGATCGAGATCCAGCCGACCGAGGATGCCCCGGCCGACATTGCCGGCGAGTTCGGCCGTAAGCTGACCGAATGGACCGGTCAGCGCTGGTTTGTGGTGGTCTCGCGCACCCAGGGCCGGCCGACGATCCACGAAGAGCAGGAAGCCAACCAGCAGCAGCTTCTGTCCGACGCCAGGTCCCATCCGACCGTGGCCGCGCTTCTGTCCGCGTTTCCGGGGGCGAAGGTCGTTGACGTCAAGGTTCAGGTCACCGAAGAGGACGACGCGGCTCTGGCCGATCCGATGGTCAGCGACCCGCTTTTGAACGAGGCGCTTGGCGACGATGAAGAGGATTGATCGCGGCGGCGTGTTCTTCTACATGCAGTCCACGAACAGGTAGGCGCGGCGGAAAGCGGCGCACGAGATGCTGGAAGGAGCGTTTCCATGGATTTCCTCAAGATGATGAAACAGGCCAAGCAGATGCAGGAGCAGATGGGCTCCCTGCAGGACCAGATCGTCGAGATCGAGGTTGAAGGCTCCTCAGGCGGTGGCCTGGTTTCCGTGAAGCTCAACGGCAAGGGCGACATGAAGAGCCTGTCGATCGACCCGTCCCTGCTGAAGGAAGACGAGCAGGAAATCGTCGAGGACCTGATCATTGCAGCCCACACGGAAGCGCGCGCCAAGGCCGAGATGGCGATCCAGGAAAAGACCCAGGAACTGATGGGCGGCCTCGGTCTGCCCGAAGGCATGAAACTGCCGTTTTGACGGTCCTGCCGGGAGTTGCCGCGTTTCCTTCTCTCAAGGGGAGAAAGGGCCTGTCGCGCGGGATGAGGGGAGAGGCCTCTCGGGTCCGTTGAAACCTTCGTTGAAGAGAAAATCATGGCGCAGAAAACTGTTGCGGGACCGGAAATCGAGCGGCTGATCCAGCTTCTGGCCAAGCTGCCCGGCCTCGGGCCGCGCTCCGCCCGCCGCGCCGCGCTTCATCTCATCAAGAAAAAGGACCAGTTGCTGGTGCCGCTCGCGGACGCCATGGGCGTTGCGGTCAGGGAAATCGGCATCTGCTCCACCTGCGGCACGGTCGACACGTCCGATCCCTGCACCATCTGCGCCGACCCCGGGCGCGAGCAGGATATGCTGGTGGTGGTCGAGGATGTCGCCGATCTGTGGGCGCTGGAACGGGCCGGAGCGGTCAATGCCCGCTACCATGTGCTGGGGGGCACGCTGTCTCCGCTCGACGGCATCGGCCCGGAAGACCTCAATCTCGCGCCCCTGATCGACCGCTGCGGCTCCGAGGGCTTCAGCGAGGTGATCCTGGCGATCAGCGCGACCGTCGAGGGCCAGACGACGGCTCACTACATCATGGACCAGCTCTCGCATCTGGACGTTCGGGTGACGCGGCTGGCCCATGGCGTGCCGGTAGGCGGCGAACTCGACTATCTTGACGAAGGCACGCTGGCGCAGGCGCTGAAGGCCCGGACAAGGTTCTGAGAGGCCACGGTTCTGAAGACAAGGTCCTGGGGCCATGGTTCCTGGGCCAGGGTTCAGGGGCGCCGCTTGACCGGTCAACCGCACGGCGTGCGAACACTATCTCTCAAACAAGAACGCCGAACAGAACAGGTCCCCCGGAAATCGAAACAGCTCCTGGCCACGGCTGAACCCTGCGTCTTCGCCCATGGCGATCCAGTCCCCGGATGGTTCTGGATGGTCACAGGTGAGGATGTGTTGCCAAAGATGGGCGTATTCGGTCTCCGTCAGGGAGGAAAACCTGCTGCGCAGTTCGCCTTGCCAGCGTCCGGTGAACGCCTCCCTTGTTTCTCCTGCTCCACAGACAGGTTCGGCGCAGACAAAGATCCCGCCGGGTTTGAGTGCGCGGCGGAGGGCCGCCAGCATGTCCTGTTTCTGAGCGCGCTGGAGATGATGGATGGAAAACCCGCACCAGATGATGTCGCAGCAGGCGGGCCGTTTCAGGACCGCGTCTCGCATGTCTTCTTCTTCCAGGGTTACCTTGTAGGGCACGTTCGACATGACCCTGGCGGCGCACTCCAGCGCGGGGCGTGACAGATCGATGCCTTCATAGCGGATCACCTTGCTGCCCTTGAGAATTTGCCGGGGGAGGCTGGCATCGCCGCAGGCGAGATCGAGAAAGGTGAACGGGCGGTCGAACCGTGCCGCGATCAGCCGGCGCAGGATCTGGCCGAGTTCCCGGTGATGCATGTCATTGGTGCGCACCAGCTTCTGATAGATTGCCCAATCGTATCGGAACATGTCGAGCGCATCGGAGGCCGGGGCTTTGGAGCGAGCGATCCCGCCTGGAGACTGAAGCTGTGTCATGTTGGTTCCAGGGCCAGAGAACAAGCGATGCCGTCACAGACGGCCGCAATCGAATGGTGTTGCGACGGATATTGTACAACAAAAAGTTGTTTATTGTTTGCCCTCGCGGCATACGCTTGTGAGCGGGTCGAGCGCCCTTGGGAAGCAGAGAATGCGGCGCTGCGTCCGGAAGGACGGCCTTGAGGGGCTGGGAAACTCAATGCCCGCAACAAGGTTCAAGACACAGTCGACGCCGGATCGGTCGGGAACACACGCCGGTCAGAGGCCCCAACATTTGCTGGATGTGCTCTGGATGGGGTCGGTCCGGGAAAGCCATTGGGGAACCACCCTTGCGCAGATCTCTCGCGCCCCCTATGTCGAGGCGGTCGTTTAAAAAGTATCGAAGGTCCCATGTTCCAAGCCGCTTCCCGTGCCATGTCAGAGGTTTTCGAGCCGGAATTCCGGGCGATCTTCTGGAAAATGCTCGGCTTCACGCTGGGCGTGCTGCTGGTGATCTGGATTGCCCTTCAGGGTCTGGTGGCGAATTTCATCGAGCTGCCCTATGGCTGGATGGAAACGGCGCTGTCGGTCCTGACCGGGATCGGCGCCGTTTTCGCTCTCGGCTTTCTGATCGCGCCGATCTCCGCGCTGTTCGCCGGCCTGTTCCAGGATGAGATCGCCGACATTGTCGACCGCAAGGACTATCCGGGCGACCGGCCGGGCAAGGCACTGCCATTCGCGCAGTCGGTCGGCCAGACCGTCAAGTTCACAGGCATTGTCATTCTCGGCAACCTGTTCGCGCTTTTGCTCCTGCTTGTTCCGGGTGTCAATCTGGTCGCGTTCTTTCTGGTCAACGGCTATCTGCTCGGCCGGGAATTCTTCGAATTCGCCGCCATGCGGTTCATGACGCCCGCCGAGGCCAAGGCTTTCCGCAAGGCACGCGGCGGCACCGTCTTTCTCGCCGGTCTTGTCATTGCCGGACTGCTGGCCGTGCCGATCCTGAACCTGGTGACGCCGATCTTCGCGACCATCTTCATGCTGCATCTCTACAAGCAGCTTGCCGCACGGCAGTCGGGCTATCCCGCGACCTGATGGTCAGGGCCTGATCCCGGTCGCCGGCAGGCCCAGGCCTTGAACGGGGGCAGCGCGCGTTTGCAATAGGGTCTGGCTTTTTCGCGCAATCTTCTGCAATGGTCTGCCGAATGGAGAGACCCATGCAGGACATGCTGACGGAGATTGCCGGGGAAGCGGCCGCCATTGCCGACAAGGGCAAGGTCGCGACCTATATCCCGGAACTGGCCGGGATCGACCCGGATCAGTTCGGCATCGCCGTGGCAACGGCGGACGGCGGCCTTTTCACCGTCGGCGATGCGGAAACGCCCTTTTCGATCCAGTCCGTCTCCAAGGTGTTCGCGCTGGCCCTGGCACTTGGCCGGGTCGGCGATCAGATCTGGCGGCGGGTCGGACGTGAGCCGTCCGGTCTGTCCTTCGATTCGATCCTGCTGCTGGAGCGTGAAAACGGCATTCCGCGCAACCCCTTCATCAATGCCGGCGCGCTGGTGACCACCGACACCTATCTGTCCGGTTCCAGCCCGCGCGAGGCTCTTGGTGAATTGCTGCGCTTCATCCGCGCCGCGGCGGATGATGACGGCATCCATATCAATGAGGAGGTCGCCAGATCCGAGTTCGCGACCGCGCACCGCAATTTCTCGCTGGCCCATTATCTGGCCTCCCACGACAACCTGCGCGCGGCCGTGGACAAGGTGCTCGGAACCTATTGCCATCAATGTGCCGTCGAGATGAGTTGCCGCCAGCTGGCGCTTGCCGGGCGCTTTCTGGTGGACGCGCCGGGCACGCCGACCCTGGTTTCGATCGAGCGGCGCCGGCGAATCAATGCGCTGATGATGACCTGCGGCCATTATGACGGTTCGGGCGATTTTGCCTTCCGTGTCGGCATGCCCGGCAAGAGCGGTGTCGGCGGTGGCATTCTCGTGATTTCTCCCGGCCGGGCAGCCATTGCCGTCTGGTCTCCGGGGCTCAACCGCTACGGCAACTCCAAGCTCGGCACCGAGGCCATGGAGCGGTTTGCCCATCGCACGGGCTGGTCCGTGTTCGGCACGCCCCATGCAGGTGACGCATTTTGTCACGCCCCGTCCCGATAGGGGATACATTTAAACGATTCAAAAGTGGTTTCGGTGCAATTTGGCCTATAGGATATTTTGACGTTTGCAGGTGATAGCGCTAGAACCCCTTTGACAAGGCTTTGATTTGCTTACGTTTGCGTAAACGGAACGTTAAGCGGAATGAGCCAAGGAAGTTTGGTTTCGAGGGTACCCCGCCTGTCCGGCGGTCACTGCCGAGGCCTCTGACAGAGCTTCCTTTGCTGATATCGCTTCTGGTGTCTCCGCCGGCTCGACTTCAGGCAGGAGGCGCCATCTGACTACTATCGGCCATCTGCTGTGCAATCGCTCCCGATTGGACATCCGGTGGCCAAGCGTCGTACGGGAGAGGAATTCCATGTCGAACGCCGATCTGCGGGGCAACCGCCCGCTGTCGCCCCATCTTCAGATCTACAAACCGATTCTGACGATGGTCATGTCGATTCTGCACCGCATCACCGGTGCGGGGCTTTACTTCGGCACAATCCTGCTTGCCTGGTGGCTGATTGCCGCGGCGGCCGGTCCGTCCTACTTCGATTTCGTCAACGGCATTTACGGCTCGATCATCGGCCGTCTGGTCCTGTTCGGCTTCACCTGGGCGCTGGTGCATCACATGCTCGGCGGCCTGCGCCACTTCATCTGGGACATGGGCGCCGGCTTCGGCACGAAGGCCCGCGAGTGGCTCGCCTGGGCCACCATCATCGGTTCCGTTTCGCTGACGCTGATCCTCTGGGTCATCGGTTACGCGGTTCGCTAAGGAGAGCGTCATGACGGATATGCGTACCCCTCTCAACAAGGTTCGCGGCCTTGGCTCCGCCAAGGAAGGCACCGATCACTTCTGGAAACAGCGGCTGACCGCCGTGGCCAACGTGTTCCTGATCTCCTTCTTCGTGGTTCTGGTGATCTCGATGCAGGGCTCGACCCATGCGGAACTTGTCGAGACCCTCAGGAACCCGCTCGTTTCGATCGTCCTGCTTCTGGTGATCCTGTCCGGCGTCTTTCACATGAAGCTCGGCATGCAGGTGATCATCGAGGACTATGTGCATGGCGAAGGCGTCAAGTTTCTCATGCTGATGGCGAACACCTTCTTCTGCGTCTTTATCGGCTTCGGCTGCATTTTCGCAGTTCTCAAGATTGGCTTTGGAGGCTGACCCGAATGGCCAAGACCTATGAATTTGTCGACCACAGCTATGATGTGGTTGTCGTCGGCGCCGGTGGCGCGGGCCTGCGTGCAACCCTCGGCATGGCCGAGCAGGGCCTGCGGACCGCCTGTATCTCCAAGGTGTTCCCGACGCGCTCCCACACCGTGGCGGCCCAGGGCGGCATTGCCGCTTCCCTGAAGAACATGACGCCGGACTGCTGGGAATGGCACATGTACGACACGGTCAAGGGCTCCGACTGGCTCGGCGACACCGATGCCATGGAATACCTGGCCCGCGAGGCCCCCAAGGCCGTTTACGAACTGGAGCATTACGGCGTGCCGTTCTCGCGCACCGAGGACGGCCGGATTTACCAGCGCCCGTTCGGCGGCCACATGCAGAATTACGGCGAAGGCCCTCCGGTGCAGCGCACCTGCGCGGCCGCAGACCGGACCGGTCATGCCATCCTGCACACGCTCTACGGCCAGTCCCTGCGCCACAATGCCGAATTCTACATCGAGTATTTCGCGCTTGACCTGATCATGTCCGAAGACGGCGTCTGCCAGGGCGTGATCGCCTGGAACCTCGACGACGGCACCATCCACCGCTTTTCCGCCAAGATGGTGGTGCTGGCGACCGGTGGCTACGGCCGGGCCTATTTCTCCGCGACCTCCGCCCACACCTGCACCGGCGACGGCGGCGGCATGGTGGCGCGCGCCGGCCTGCCGCTTCAGGACATGGAATTCGTGCAGTTCCACCCGACCGGCATCTACGGCTCAGGCTGCCTGATCACCGAGGGTGCACGGGGCGAGGGCGGTTATCTGGTCAACTCCGAGGGCGAGCGCTTCATGGAGCGCTATGCGCCGTCGGCCAAGGATCTTGCCTCCCGGGATGTCGTCTCGCGCTGCATGACCATGGAAATCCGCGAGGGCCGCGGTGTCGGCAAGAACAAGGACCATATCTTCCTGCATCTGGATCATCTCGATCCCGCGATGCTGGCAGAGCGCCTGCCGGGCATTTCCGAAAGCGCCCGCATCTTTGCCGGCGTCGATGTCACCAAAGACCCGATCCCGGTATTGCCGACGGTCCACTACAACATGGGCGGCATTCCGACCAACTACTGGGGCGAGGTGCTGAATGCGGATGCCGACAATCCGGACCGCATCCAGGAAGGCCTGATGGCGGTTGGCGAAGCCGGCTGCGCGTCGGTGCATGGCGCCAACCGGCTCGGCTCCAATTCCCTGATCGATCTCGTGGTCTTCGGCCGCGCGGCGGCAATCAAGGCCGCCGAGGTGGTCGATCCCAAGTCGGCCGTGCCGACGCCCAACGAGGCTGCCTGCGAAAAGATCATGGCGCGCTTCGACCGCCTGCGCAATGCCGACGGATCGACGCCGACAGCGGATCTGCGCGACAAGATGCAACACGCCATGCAGGAAGACGCTGCCGTCTTCCGCACCCAGGAAAGCCTGGAGCAGGGCTGCCAGCGTCTGTCGGCGATCTGGGGCGAGATGAAGGACGTAAAGGTTTCCGACCGTTCGCTGATCTGGAACTCCGACCTGGTGGAGACGCTGGAGCTGGAAAACCTGATGGCCAACGCCATCACCACGGTCTATGGCGCGGAAGCCCGCAAGGAAAGCCGCGGCGCCCATGCCCGCGAGGACTACAAGGACGGCCCGTTCTCAGGCCGGGACGACGAGACCTGGCGCAAGCACACCCTGTCCTGGGTCAATGAGGCCGGTGAGGTCAGGCTGGACTACCGCCCGGTTGTGACCGATCCGCTGACGACGCTGGAAGAAGGCGGCATCGACCCGAAGAAGATCGCGCCCAAGGCGCGCGTCTACTAAGGAGTGGCCCCGGTGAGCCAGGCGGCAACCCTTCCGGACACGAGAAGCCCGTTCGGCACCTATCCTGCCGAACGGCTGGTTCGGGCTGCGTGGCGTCTTGCCGACCGGCACGATCTCTCCCGCGGATTGCGCAAGCGTATCCGGGGGCTGGTCGCAAGGTTCTTCAAGGGACCCTACGACCTGGAGGCCGAAGGGCTCAGGTTCCGGATCTATCCGGGCGAGAACTATGACGACCGCAAGATCCTGGCCAAGGGCCGCCTGCCGGAACGCGAGGAGCACCGGCTGATCGCGCCCCACCTGGGCACGGGCAAGGTCTTCGTCGATGTCGGTGCCAATATCGGCTCTTACTCGGTGTTCGCGGCCATGTGCGGTGCGGCCGTGCTCGCCATCGAGGCCAACCCGCAGACGGCCCGCAAGTTGAGCTTCAACATCGAGGCCAACGATCCGGAAAAGGTCACGATCGTCAATTCGGCGGTCGGCCCGCGCGAGGACACCATGCCGCTGTGGCAGGAGCCCAGCAATTGCGGATTTGCCACGCTCGTCAAGGACCTGACCACCGGCGAATGGGAGGGAGACTGGTCGGCGACCTTCGTCAAGGTGCAGCCGCTCACTGCCATCGTCGACGCGCACCGACTGACCCGCATCGATGTTCTGAAAGTGGATGTGGAGGGGTTCGAGGACCGGGTGGTGCTTCCCTTTCTCAGGCACGCGGACAGGAGCCTTTGGCCCCGCGTGATCCTGCTTGAAACAAACTGCCGGCCCTACTGGACCGAGGATTGCATCGCCGAGCTTGCGATCCGGGGCTACAGGACGACCGGCCGGACCAATGACAACATGATCTTCGAGCTTGAGACTTGAGCTTGGGGACGACAGGCCCGGGAGCGTTCAGTGACGCGATACTCCGGGGCCCAAAACGCGGAGCAGTAACAAAATGGTTCAGCTGACGCTTCCCCGGAACTCGACGGTGACGGAAGGCAAGGTCTGGGACAAGCCCGAGGGCGCCACCAGCCTGCGCGAGTACCGCATTTACCGCTGGAACCCGGACGATGGCCGCAACCCGCGGGTGGACACCTATTTTGTCGATGCGGACGATTGCGGACCGATGGTCCTGGACGGGCTGATCTTCATCAAGAACAAGATCGACCCGACCCTGACCTTCCGCCGGTCCTGCCGGGAAGGCATCTGCGGTTCCTGCGCGATGAACATCGACGGCACCAACACGCTGGCCTGCACCAAGGGCACGGACGAGATCGCCGGCGATGTCGTCAAGATCTATCCGCTGCCGCACATGCCGGTGGTCAAGGATCTGGTGCCGGACCTGACACGCTTCTACGCCCAGCACCGCTCGATCGAGCCTTGGCTGAAGACCGTGTCGCCGGCTCCCGAGAAGGAATGGCGCCAGTCCCATGAGGATCGGGTCAAGCTGGACGGTCTTTACGAGTGCATCCTGTGTGCCTGCTGCTCGACCTCCTGCCCGTCCTACTGGTGGAACGGCGACCGCTATCTCGGCCCGGCCGTGCTGCTGCAGGCCTACCGCTGGCTGATCGACAGCCGTGACGAGGCCACGGGAGAGCGTCTGGACAATCTGGAAGACCCGTTCCGCCTCTACCGCTGCCACACGATCATGAATTGCTCCCAGGCATGCCCCAAGGGCCTCAATCCGGCCAAGGCAATCGCCGAGATCAAGAAGATGATGGTCGAACGCCGGGTCTGATCGTCAACGCCTTGGAAAACGAGAAAGAGGCCGCCCGTTGGGGCGGTCTTGTTTGCTGCGGCTGGTATTACCCCTTCGCCCGGCACACCAGCAGGGAACTGTTGCACCAGCCGCGGAAGCCCGGAAGGCGCCCGATGGCGCGGGTAAGGGCATTTTCGACCGGCTTCAGCGGGCCCCATTCGAAGGTCTTGCCGCGCAGGTGATGGAACAGTTTGCCGTGCCGGTTGGTCTCCTCGTACCAGGGGCTCAGCATCGGCAGATACGGCAGGATCGACAGATAGCCGATGCCGTGTATGGCTTCGATCGTCACCGCCTGTTCGACAATCCCCGTCCATTCGCCGAGGGTCATGCGCACGTGGTGTTCGGGATAGTGCAGATGGCTCAGCTTGAGCCGGTCCAGCCGGTAGAGCTGGGGCACCACGGCCAGGATCAGGCCGCCGGGTGCAACCACCTCGCCGCATTGCCGCATCACCGATTCGATCGCCGGGCCTCTGCCGGGCAAGTGTTCGAGCACATCCAGCAGCGTGATCACATCCGGACGCCAGGGCAGCGCATCCCGGTGTTCGGTGAGTCTTGTCGCATCGAGTACGATGTCCGGTTCGAATGCGGCCTCGTAATCGGCGCCGCAATACTCGAAGTCCAGGCCGCTGTCGGCAAGATACTCCCTGGAAATGGACGTCGAGCAGCCGATGTCGAGGATGCGCGGAGGCCTATTTAGATTTCTCGCCCAGGCACGGATTTCACGGGAGACGACATCGAATTTCACGGTGCCGTAAAGGTTGCGTTGGGCATTCGCGAGTTTCTTGACCAGATACTCGGAATGTATCGCGACTTCGGAATGCTCGTTCGTCACATCGCGTCTCTCTGCTCTATCCATAGTTTGGTGCACGCGGCCTCTCCTTCCGGGTCCAGGCGGTGAATACCGGGTTCATAGGTGTAGGTTGTCAGATCGGACATCAGTACGATCAGTTCGCCCAGGATCAGTTCGACGATCTCGTCGGCCACGCTGCCGGAGCCGGGAATGAAATTCGCCGGATAACCGTCATTCACCAGGCAGACCTGACGGCTGTCTCCGGTGGGGCCGCCGCCGACCTGAAAGGCGCGGATCGAGGGATGAATGTCATGGCACGGCGCGTTTTCCAGGTGATCGACATCGATCTCGATCCGGCGTGAGCTGGCGCTCGCCACAATGCAGCCATGGCGCAACTGCCGCAGCACGTCCGCGGTCACCGACAGCCGTCCGGTCGCTCCGACCACGAGGTCGGAGCGTTCCAGGTCGACGGGTGACAGGGTCGCGGGATATCCGGCAAGGCGGGCTTCGGCGACCTTCAGCGGGTCCGGGTCGACCAGCGAGGGGAACACGTCCAGCCGCCTCAGCGCCCGGGCCACGCCGAAGCCGATCCAGCCGGCCCCGAATACGGTTGCGTGCCGTCCGGCGAGGGAGTTGCCGAGATCCCGCATCAAGCCGTCCAGGCAGCGGGCGATCGTCTCGCCGCAGCGCGCCGCCTCGAGGCGTTTGAGTTCGCTGTCGGCGCAGTGAAGAACCGGGATCTTCAGCCGGGTCTGTTTCGCGCGCCAGACGCCCTGTTTGGTGATCTCGACGACGCCTTCCACCAGATGCAGGTCGTCCGCGAAACTCTCGTGCAGCAGTTCGACCACGTAGCCGCCGACTTCCTGGATGACAAGTTTCTGGTTGTTGTCGCGGCAGGCCACGAGGGCGGTTTTCAGCACGCCGCTCAGCACCTGGCGGAATTCAGCCTCCGTTTTCGGGCAATGTACCTTGTCGCCATAGACCGCTTGCCATTTGGTGCGGGTCGCGTCGCTGCCGGAAGAATAGGGAATACCGACGATCGCATCGAAGTCCATCGCACCCTCGAGCGCATCCACCATGCGCCGCGTGTCGTCAAACAGATGGGCCACCAGCAGATAGCGGTGCGCATCGCTTTCGACCAGGTCCAGTCTGCTCACCAGAGCAGGAAGAAAATCAGACCGGCGGGCATAGGCAGGGTGTGTTTGAAGGCCCGTGTCGGTTAATGGATGCATTGTTATAATTCCCTAGGCTTGCATCATTCTGGCACCACGTTACGGCTGCGCACAAGACCGATCCGTGAATTAAAACTGGAAAACGGCGAGGCAGTGGTTCAGCCCGGAATTGGCCCTGAAACCGGCGTAGTTTGCGGGGATAAAGCGAGCGCCGTCCTTGCGGTACCTGCGGGATCCCGGTGGAGTGTTCCTCCGATTCTGCCCGGCGGCCGGCGAATGCGTCACGGTCCGCTCACGGCCTTGTGCAGTGCGGTGCTGCCAAGTTGAATTGCCTGCGCCGTCCGACGCGCTAATGTCTCCGGCAACCGATGGAGATCTGATCATGACGCCTTTGTTGCCGCTCACTCTTGCCGCGGTTGTTGCCGCAACCGCTCAGGTGACGTCCCTGCGTGCGGAAACAGCGATCCTGGCGGGCGGTTGTTTCTGGTGCGTGGAGTCGGATCTCGAAGCCTTGCCCGGCGTCCGTGATGTCGTCTCCGGCTATGCCGGTGGCACGACCGGCAACCCCACCTACAAGACCTATGAGCGCGGCGGTCACCGCGAAGTGGTCAAGGTCGATTTCGACGAGAGCCGGATAGGCTATGGCGATCTGGTCCGCATTTTCCTGAGAACCGTCGATGTTACGGATGCGGGCGGACAGTTTTGTGACCGTGGCTTTTCCTATTCGACGGCAATCTATCCGTTGGACGCCTCCCAGGCACAACAGGCCGAAGCGGAAATCGCCAGGGCGGACAAACTGCTGGACGGCAAGGTGGTGACGCCTGTCGAGGGGGCGGCCGTATTCTGGCCTGCCGAAGACTACCACCAGGGCTACTACAAGAGTTCGAAACGGACACTGACGCGCTTCGGCTACGTGACCCGGGCGGAAGCCTACAAGGGCTATCGCAAGGGCTGTGGCAGAGACGCGCGCGTCAAGGCGGTCTGGGGTGAGGAAGCCTACAAGGGCCTGCCGAAAACAGGTTCGTAGAGAGAAGCCCGTATCGTTTGCGATCGGGCCTGTAGTCAATATGAGCCGGGATTTCCGGCAAACAGCCGCATTTGGCGCCGCTTTCGGAGCAAAACTGTGTTCGTCATCACGGATCCGATTGGCCGGAGAGGATAATCTGCTGATGTTTGCCGTAGGGTAACATTTGCACTACATTCTTTTGGCTCACCTTTGATGAGGTCGGTGTCATGTTGAGTTTGTTTGGAAGCCGCAGCCACACGGAGCCGGAATTCATTTCAGAACTGAGGGCTGTTGAAACGGAGGACCGCCTCCGTAAAACCATGGCCGGCATGCTTGAGGCCGCCGGTCTGGAAATCTGTGACACCAACACGCCGACGGAATTCACCGCAGCAGCCACGGTGGCGATCATGAAGCTCGTGCTCAACGCTGTTGGCCGCGAGTTTGACGGGCTGTCTTTCGAAAACAGGTTTGTGACGGGTCTGTTCGGCTTTCTAGTGGCCCACAAGCTCAGCCGCAGAACCAACGCGGATCTGGGCGTCGTGCTTGGTATTGCCGGCCTCGACCTGTTCTCCCGCGAGGAAATAGATCAGGTCTACAAGCTGGGATCTTCCTACCGGCGCCTGCGCCAGCACAGGCAGATGCATGTGGCGCTGGGAGGCTTCATCGACGAGTTCCTGTCCCGGGCCGATGCGGCTGCGCTCGCCGATCTCGCCGATGTCTACCAGTTGTGTCTGCAGCCCGAAGCCTGAAAAGGCCGGGCCGGCATTTCCTCCGGCACGGTCGCCTGCCTCGAAGCCGCCGCCCGACTTTAGACGCCGGCTTCGAAGGCCTCGACCAGTTCCAGGAAGGTTCCGCCGTATTTTTCCAGCTTCGACTGGCCGACGCCGGAGACCGCGAGCAGCGCATCGGCGGTTACCGGACGTGCGGCTGCGATACCGGCAAGCGTGGCGTCCGGAAAGACCACATAGGGCGGCACGTTCTGGTCCCGTGCGATCTGGGTTCTGAGGCGGCGCAGGCGCTCGAACAGAAGCTTGTCCTCGTGATCGAGTTCGTCGGCGATCGACGCTGACCGGGAGGTCCGGGTTTTCTTGAGTCCGGCGGCGCTGCGGTCCTTGCGCAAGGCCAGCTTTTCGTCGCCGCGCAGCACCCCCCGGGCTTTTTCGCTCAGAACCAGGGCGCCGAAATGGGCATGATCGACATCGACGAACCCGGCTGCCACAAGTTGCCGTGCGATCGACTGCCAGGTCTTCAGCGGAACGTCCTGTCCGATGCCGAAGACCGACAGGTTGTCATGGCCGAAGCGCGTGGTCTTCTCGTCGCTCTTGCCGAGCAGCACGTTGATGACATGGCCGGTGCCGAAGCGCTGACCGGTGCGGTAGATGGCCGACATAAGCTTCTGCGCGGCTTCCGTGCCGTCCCAGGTCTCGACCGGGGAGAGGCAGGTGTCACAGTTGCCGCAAGGCTCGGGATAGGTTTCTCCGAAATGCGCCAGCAGCGCCTGACGGCGGCAGCCGACGGTTTCGCAAATGCCGAGAAGCGCGTTCAGCTTGGCGTTTTCCGCCCGCTTGACCTCGTCGGGCGCGTCGCCCTCGGAGATCATCCGGCGTCGTTGCACCAGATCGGCCATGCCGTAGGCCATGAACGCCTCGGAGGGCGCGCCGTCACGGCCCGCGCGTCCTGTTTCCTGGTAATAGGCTTCGACGGAGGACGGCAGGTCGAGATGGGCGACATACCGCACATCCGGCTTGTCGATGCCCATGCCGAAAGCGACCGTGGCAACCAGGCAGAGGCCCTCTTCCAGAAGAAACGCGTCCTGATTGGCGGCGCGTTGTTCCGCCGGCAGGCCGGCGTGATAGGGCAGGGCCCTGATCCCCTTCGAACTCAACCAGCCGGCAATGTCCTCCACCTTGGCCCGCGACAGGCAATAGACAATGCCGCTTTCGCCGGCATGCTTCTTCAGGAAATCCAGAAGCTGCTGGCGCTGGTTGGTGCGTTCGACGATTTCGTAGCGGATGTTCGGCCGGTCGAAGCTGGTGGAAAAGACCTCCGCGTCTTCAAGCTGGAGACGCGCCAGAATGTCCTTCTGGGTATGCGGATCGGCGGTGGCGGTCAGCGCCACGCGCGGCACGCCGGGATAGCGTTCCCGCAAGCAGGAAAGCGTCAGGTATTCCGGCCGGAAATCATGTCCCCACTGGCTGACGCAATGCGCTTCGTCGATGGCGAACAGGGCAATGTCGAGCGTGTCGAGAAAGCGGCGGAAGCCTTCGTTGCCAAGCCGCTCCGGGGTGACATAGAGCAGATCGATGTTTCCCTGGCGCACGGCGTCGAGGAGATCCGACTGTTCCTGCGGCGAAAGTGTCGAGTTCAGCGCCGCCGCGTTGATGCCCGCGGCCCGCAGGGCGCCGACCTGGTCCTTCATCAGGGCGATCAGCGGCGAAACCACCACGCCGACCCCCCGCCGGCACAGGGCGGGGATCTGAAAGCACAACGACTTGCCCGCGCCGGTCGGAAACAGCACGACGGCGTCGCCGCCGCCGACAAGCGTTTCGATGACGGGCTGCTGCTTGCCCCTGAAACTGCTGTAACCGAACACCTTTTGCAGCACCGCGAGCGGCTTGGGCTCCGGATGGACAAGCGGTGCGGTTGCAGGCTGAGGGACGTCATCCGCGGCAATCGCGGGCGAAACAGACATGGCCGGGCGGATCCTTTGAGTTTCCCGCACCATGTCCTATTCGTTGCCTAAGGGCAATCGAACCGCTCCCGCACCTGTGGATGACGCGGCAGGCCGGGACCCGTCAGAATTCCGCGTCCGGATCGGTTGCCAGGGTCTCGGCGCAGTGGACGCGCATCAGTTCGGTCAACTCGGTGAGATCGCCGGACAGCTTCTCCGGCCGGATAGGTTTGCCGAAATGAACATTGAACCGGGCGTTCTTCTTGTTGAGCAACTCGTTGAACACCGTCATGTCGCGCAGCTCGGTGGAGACGCGCGCGAGAAAATAAAACAGGCCCGAGTTGCGCCCGCCCATATGCATCGGGATGATCGGCGCCTTGTTCTTGCGCGCGAGCGCCAGGGCGGAACTCATCCACGGGCGTTCGGTAAGCTTGCCGCCGTGCCAGTGGGCGAGGCGGCCGGAGGGAAACAGAACCACCACGCGTTCGTTGGAAAAGGCGGATGAGGCCAGTTTCAGCGTTTCCTTGGATTTCTCGCGGCTTTTGAAATCCGCACGCCATTCCACCGGAATGATCATCTCCGCCAAACGCGGATTGATCCGGATGGCGTCCCGGTTGGCGAAAATGGCCAGGTCGTCCCGCCGCGACTTGATGGCATCATACAGAACAATGCCGTCGGCGATCCCTGTCGGGTGATTGGAAACAAGCACCACCGGGCCCTCGACCGGCACGCGATCCAGGCCAAGCGTGGTGACATTCAGGGTCAGAAGCCGGCTCAGATGCGCGAACACGTCCAGCGCTTCCATGGGTGCGATCGTATCGGCCATGGCGACCGCCGACTTGTAGCGCAGGATCTTGTGGGCGACGGGCTTGATGAACGGCCACCAAGGGCTCGCCATCACCAGTTTGCCCCGTTCATTGATGAGAGTGTCGACGATGTGCTGGTCTGAGGAAAGTTTCTGGAACGCCGCCCGATGGCGTGCCGGCAAGGTGTCTGTCGTCTGATCGGTCGTCCGCACACTTCACCTCTGCCCTTGGGTAACTCGCGATACTGATTTGCATCGTTAACGAAATCAGCCGGTTGGTGCAAATGCTCGTTGCACGAATTTCAGGTCGGAAGGCTGCAGGCATGCCAGCTTATAGCAACCGGGTCTGAATGCGACTCGTTTGACCGTGCGCCGGAATTTTCGGAGATGGCCGCGCCGCCTGAACGGTGAAACAGCAGAATGGACCCGATGCGTGAAAACCGCTCGCCGCTGCCGTTACGTCCACATGGGGCTTGTGAACAGCGCCACGGTCGTCATGAAGGCCGCCCCCCAGGCAATCGAGCGCGGCGAGGCACGGTCCGTCCAGTAGCAGCCCACGTAGATCAGCCGGAGCAGGATGAAAAGAACCGCCAGCCGGTCGATCCAGTCCGGGTCGCCTCCCTGGCTGAGGGCCACGAGCACCGCCGCCGCGAAAAAGGGAAATGCCTCGAAACCATTCGACTGGGCGCCCTGGGCACGTGCCCGGAAACCGTCGCGCCAATACTCAGGGTTCCGGGGCTTGGCGTTGTCGTAGGTCTTGTCGAGTTTTGCGGGAAGGGCGGAGAGGATCGGCAGGATTGCGGCAACGAGGACACACCAGAGAGCGATCGGCATAACAACTTCCTTGTCGGTTCATGGACACGCTCGTCCCGGCCGGAGACGAGAATGAAGACGGAAAGGATCCCGTGCAGGGTCCGCAGGGGCTTTTATCAGGCCCGGCGAAGATATCCTCATGAATTTCCATGCGGGCAGCTTAAGTCATCGGGCGCCGTGGCGCACGCGGTGTGGGCCGGCACCGTCTGTCTCAGGCAGATGGCGGGAAGAATTGACAGGCTGCGGAAACGAAAAGACGCAGGCGTTGGCACCTGTATCCGGGGCGCCATAAGGTCTGCTCTCGATGGTTTGTTCGCGGGATTTTGGATTTTCGCCAAATTGTGGGCTAAGAGATGCTGCCATACTTGGACGAAGATGAGGAATTGATTCGTCATGATGCGCGCGGGAAAAATCGTTTTGGTGGTCGGACTGGTGGTTCTGGCTGCTGGATGTCAGCGGTTCTCAGGGGGGCGGAACTATGCCGCGCCGCTGCCTGCCACACCGACAACGCCTGTCGGAACCGGCACGCTGGCACCTCTCGATCCGAATGCTCCTCCCGGAGCGACACTCGGGGATCCGGCCGCGCAACCGGCCGATCTGGCGAACAACCCGGTTTCGGCGCCGGCCAATGCCCAGCAAATCGGGCGTACCGACCTGTTGGGCGGCTGGAAAGTCTCTTCAGCGGGCGACAATTGCATGGCCTTCATGACCCTGACGACCTGGTCCGGTGGCTATCGGGCCAATACCAGAGGTTGTGCCAGCCCGGCCCTGTCCGGCATTGCGGCCTGGGATCTGAACGGCAATCAGGTGGTTCTCAAGGACGGTTCCGGGCTGATCGTGGCGCAGCTTTATTCCAGCGCTTCCGGTCAGTTCAACGGTCAGACATCGGCAGGTTCGCCGATTTCGCTCTACCGTTAATACCCTTCGGTATTTATTCTGGACAATACGCGTAATAGGTGTATATTTGCACGGCAATCGGAAAGGCTGTGCTTATGTCAAAATATGAACCGTTGCGTGAGCATCTGGCGCGTCTCGAGGACGTGGTCTGGGCTGCAAAGCTCAATCAGGTAGAAGAGATTATCGGCTCTTCTCTACCCAAGAGTGCCCGCGAACACCGCACCTGGTGGGCGAATTCCGGCGGAAGTCTGGTTCACCAGAATGCATGGCTCGACGCGGGCTGGCGCGTTGAACGCACGGATCTGATGCGAGACGTCATTGTGTTTCGCCGCCTGCGCATCGGCGGAACCGCCGCGGCAATCGCGGGCCGGGCCGAACGCGCTGCGAAAAATCCACAAAAATCCGCCGAAAAACGTCTGGCGAGGGAAATGGCGGCGCTGCGTCAGCCCGCCACCGTGACACTGCGCTCTGAATGGATGGCGCTCGGAGATGTCCAGCGCACCCCCTGTTCCAACAGCGGCCTTCCCAAAGGAGGCGGCGTGCTCCGTCTTGCGACCATGGTCGGCGACGAGGTTGTCACCGTTATCGTCGGCACCTTGTCTGTGCAGAAGGCCTATCGCAGTCTGCGTCTGAAATTGCGCGGTCTCGAAAGCGATACCGACAGCCAGCTTGGACGCGAGTTGTATCAGACCACGGGCTTTGATCCGGCGGCACCGACGGAATGCGATGTGGTCAAGGCCGGAAATGCGTGGCTGCTCACGGATGGCAGAGGTCGCAAGGCCAACCTGGACGACGAGAACGAATGTTACCTTGTGGCCCAGTTGCTGTATCTTCAGGAAGGCCAAGGCGGCCGCAAGGCAACCCTGTTGCTGCGCTAGGCCTGATTGAATTTGGAGAGGGATCTCCAATTCGTCCGTTTGGCCTGGGGCGTGTCCCCGGGCATGTAGATCATCAAGAGTCCTCCCGCATGGGGCACGTTGCCTCGTGGCCGGCACCCGCAGTACCCCCCACCGGCTGCGGGTGTTTGGTGTGTGGGCGGATTTATACTGCCGGATTGATCCTTAAGCCGAGGATTCGGCAACAATAGCTCTGGGACTCTGGGACTCTGGGACTTGAGCTCATGAAACCCGAGCGGGGCACCTGGCGGTCCTCTGACCGGCGTGCGTCGCCGGCAATGCGATGCCCGCCCGTTTTCGCGTGGGGGCACTCGGCAAAATTCTATAGGCTTTGCCGGCACCTCCGAGACGCTTGGCATTTCAATCAGTTGAAATGCGGGCATGGGAGTGGATCGGACCATTCATGACTTGCATCTGCGACGTTTTGACCTTATTCCGCCGTGCAACTGGTCTCACCCGCGACCCTGTGACTTGTCAGGGAGGGAGTATCGCCGTTGAAGATGGAATTGCCGGTCAACCGCGCAATGAGCGCGCGCTACGATGCGCTGATTGCATCCGGCGAGATAACGGAAGACCCTGTTCAGCGGGCGGCCGTGCGCCAGCTCGACCTTCTCAACACCCGCCTTGCCGAAACGCGTCTGGCTTCCAAGAAAAGCTCGCTGGGCTGGTTGTTCGCCAGCAAGAAGAACCAGATCTGGTCCTCGGTGCAGGGGCTTTACATGTGGGGTGGCGTCGGGCGTGGCAAGACCATGCTCATGGACCTCTTCCACGAGGTGACCGTGATCCGCCGCAAGCGCCGGGTGCATTTTCACGAATTCATGACGGATGTTCACGAGCGCATCCATGCCCACCGCCAGGCGCACAAGCGCGGCGAAGTCAAAGGCGATGACCCGATTCCGCCGGTGGCCGAGCAGATCGCGGACGAGACCAGGCTGCTGCTGTTCGACGAGTTCTCGGTC
Source organism: Diophrys appendiculata (assembly GCA_006510565.1). Taxonomy (NCBI): domain Eukaryota; phylum Ciliophora; class Spirotrichea; order Euplotida; family Uronychiidae; genus Diophrys; species Diophrys appendiculata. Next base: position 109,948 of record RRYO01000002.1, read on the forward strand.
ACCGATATCGCCGATGCGATGATCCTGGGCCGCCTGTTCACACAGCTGTTCGAAAAGGGCGTGATCGTCGTGGCGACCTCGAATGTCGAGCCCTCGAAGCTCTACAAGGACGGTCTCAACAGGCAGCTCTTCCTGTCCTTCATTGAGATGCTGATCTCCAGGGTCGAGGTCCTGCATCTGGATTCGCCGACGGACTACCGCCTGGAAAAACTCGCCGGTGCCCCGGTCTACATCACGCCCCTGGCAGAGGCCGAGGCGCAGATGGACGTGCTGTTCGCCAAACTGACCCATGGCATGAAAGCGCATTCCGAGGAACTCGAAAACAAGGGCCGCAAGATACAGGTGCCCTGCGTGGCGGCCGGAGCGGCGCGCTTTTCTTTCGACGATCTGTGCATGCAGCCGCTCGGGGCAAGCGACTATCTGCGCATCGCCCATGCCTATGGCACCGTGTTCCTGGACGATGTTCCGGTGCTGTCCAGGTCACGGCGCAATGAGGCCAAGAGATTCATCAATCTGATCGACACGCTTTACGATAACGGCATCAAGCTGGTCGTGTCGGCGGAGGCCGAGCCTCAGGATCTTTATGTGGGCGAGGACGGTACGGAAGCCTTCGAATTTGACCGGACGGCGTCGCGATTGATCGAGATGCGCTCCGAGGCCTATCTTGCGGGAGAAAGGCGCAAGTCGCACGCATAGGTACGCATTCCGTTAAGGTTACGAATGAAGGCGGGAAGATTAGAGACTTTTTATCCGCGATCACGCAATAATCTTTTGGTGAGGTTGCGCGGTCGCGGCAAACGGAGTAGTGCCAACCTCAGTCATCAGAGGATGGCATGGAGTTCCATCTTACGTAAAGGGAAACTTTCGATATGGCGCGGAACAAGATTGCCTTGATCGGCTCTGGTCAGATCGGCGGCACGCTGGCACATCTGGCAGGTTTGAAGGAACTGGGAGACATCGTTCTCTTCGATATCGCGGAAGGAATGCCCCAGGGCAAGGCTCTCGATCTCGCTGAGTCTTCCCCGGTCGATGGCTTCGATGCCAAACTGGCCGGTGCAAACACCTATGAAGCCATTGCGGGTTCGGATGTGGTCATCGTCACCGCCGGTGTCCCGCGCAAGCCCGGCATGAGCCGCGACGACCTTCTCGAAATCAACCTGAAAGTCATGGAACAGGTCGGTGCCGGCATTGCCAAGAATGCTCCGGACGCCTTTGTCATCTGCATCACCAACCCGCTCGACGCCATGGTCTGGGCCCTGCAGAAATTCTCCGGCCTGCCGAAGAACAAGGTTGTCGGCATGGCCGGCGTCCTTGACAGCGCCCGGTTCCGGTACTTCCTGGCCGACGAGTTCAACGTGTCCGTCGAAGACGTCACGGCTTTCGTTCTGGGCGGCCACGGCGACACCATGGTGCCGCTGACCCGCTATTCCACCGTTGCCGGCATTCCGCTGCCGGACCTGGTCAAGATGGGCTGGTGCACGGCGGACCGCCTGGAAGAAATCGTCCAGCGCACCCGTGACGGCGGCGCGGAAATCGTCGGCCTGCTCAAGACCGGCTCCGCCTTCTACGCTCCGGCCTCCTCCGCCATCGCCATGGCCGAAAGCTACCTCAAGGACAAGAAGCGCGTGATGCCCTGCGCCGCGTCTCTCGACGGTCAGTATGGCCTCAAGGACACCTATCTCGGTGTTCCGGTGGTGATCGGTGCCGGCGGCGTCGAGCGCGTCATCGAGATCGACCTGCAAGGCGAGGAAAAGACCAACTTCGACAAGTCCGTCGCATCCGTCGACGGCCTTATGGAGGCATGCAAGAAAATTCAGCCGGCGCTCGCCTGAGGCAGCGTTTGACCTGAAACCGTAGCGCCCGCTTCCGGCACATGCTGGAAGCGGGGCGCTAGAAACGGGAGAAATACATGAACATTCATGAGTATCAGGCCAAAGCGGTGCTGAAGGAATTCGGCGCTCCGGTGGCCGAAGGCGTGGCCATCTTCTCGGCCGACGAAGCCGAGGCAGCCGCCAAGAGGCTTCCCGGACCTCTCTGGGTCGTGAAGTCCCAGATCCACGCCGGCGGACGCGGTAAGGGCAAGTTCAAGGAACTTCCCGCCGACGCCAAGGGCGGTGTTCGCCTGGCTTTCTCTCTGGACGAAGTCAAGGCGCATGCCCGGGAAATGCTCGGCCACACCCTGGTCACCAAGCAGACCGGTGAGGCGGGCAAGGTGGTCAACCGTCTTTACATCGAAGACGGCGCCGACATCGAGCGTGAGCTTTACCTCTCCATCCTGGTCGACCGCACCGTCGGGCGCCCGGCCTTCGTCGTCTCCACCGAAGGCGGTATGGACATCGAGGCGGTTGCCGAAGAGACCCCGGAAAAGATCATCACCCTGCCGATCGATCCGGACACCGGTGTGACCGCCGCGGACGCAGGCAAGCTCTGCGATGCGCTTGAGCTTTCCGGTGCCGCCCGCGAGGACGGCATGACCCTGTTCCCGATTCTGCACAAGGCCTTTGTCGAAAAGGACATGAGCCTTCTGGAAGTCAACCCGCTGATCGTCATGAAGGACGGGCGCCTGCGCGTCCTCGACGCCAAGGTGTCCTTCGACGGCAACGCGCTCTTCCGCCATGACGACATCTTCGCCCTGCGCGACGAGACCGAGGAGGACGCCAAGGAGATCGAGGCGTCCAAACACGATCTCGCTTACGTTGCTCTCGACGGCGACATCGGCTGCATGGTCAACGGCGCCGGTCTTGCCATGGCGACCATGGATATCATCAAGCTCTATGGAGCCGAGCCGGCCAACTTCCTCGATGTCGGCGGCGGTGCCTCGAAAGAGAAGGTGACGGCCGCCTTCAAGATCATCACCTCCGATCCGAAGGTGAAGGGCATCCTGGTCAACATCTTCGGCGGCATCATGCGCTGCGACGTGATCGCGGAAGGCGTGGTTGCGGCCGTCAAGGAAGTCGGCCTGCAGGTTCCCCTCGTCGTCCGCCTGGAAGGCACCAACGTGGAACTCGGCAAGAAGATCATCAACGAGAGCGGTCTCAACGTGATCGCCGCCGATGACCTCGACGACGCCGCCCAGAAAATCGTGAAAGCGGTTAAGGGCTGATGTTCAAACTGGCACACATCGCCGTCATGTTTGTCCTGGGAGCTTTGCTGGCAGCCTGCAGTGGTGAATTATCGCCAACTTCTGAAGAGCAGTCTGCTTGTACTCAGGGAATTCTAAAACATGGCAGCGTTGGTGTCCGAGGCGATGAGTTTGGCTACCGATCATTCTCAGGCACGTCAGGACGTTCCGTTCAAATCAACTATCCCGCCACCGACAAGAGGCCAGGCTTCTCCTGCACGATTGTTGATGGTGACCTTGTTGAGATCTTACGGGTTGACCTGATTTATCCGACGAACGGTAAAGAACTTTGACCCCAACGATTTCGAGCTGAGGAAACTAAAATATGTCGATCCTCGTCAATAAAGACACGAAAATCATCGTTCAGGGCCTGACCGGCAAGACCGGCACGTTCCACACGGAACAGGCTCTTGAATATTACGGCACCAAGATGGTGGCCGGCGTGCATCCCAAGAAGGGCGGGGAAACCTGGTCCTCCGGCGTCGATGGCGCCGCCGAACTGCCGATCTTCGCCTCCGTCGGCGAAGCCAGGGAAGCCACCGGTGCGGATGCCTCCGTGATCTACGTTCCGCCGGCAGGCGCGGGCGCCGCGATCATCGAGGCGATCGATGCGGAAATCCCGTTCATCGTCTGCATCACCGAGGGCATCCCGGTGGCCGACATGATCAAGGTCAAGGCGAAGCTGGACAAATCCAGGTCCCGCCTGCTCGGTCCGAACTGCCCGGGCATCCTGACGCCTGAAGAGTGCAAGATCGGCATCATGCCGGGCTCCATCTTCAAGAAGGGTTCGGTCGGCGTTGTCTCGCGCTCCGGCACGCTGACCTATGAGGCCGTCTTCCAGACGTCCAATGCGGGTCTCGGCCAGACGACGGCCGTCGGCATCGGCGGCGATCCGGTCAAGGGCACCGAGTTCATCGATGTCCTGGAAATGTTCCTGGCCGACGACGAGACCAAGTCGATGATCATGATCGGCGAGATCGGCGGCTCCGCGGAAGAAGAAGCCGCGCAGTTCCTGATGGACGAGGCCAAGAAGGGCCGTTCCAAGCCGATGGCCGGTTTCATTGCCGGTCGGACCGCGCCTCCGGGCCGCACCATGGGCCATGCCGGCGCCGTGATTTCCGGTGGCAAAGGCGGCGCGGAAGACAAGATCGCGGCGATGGAAGAGGCCGGAATCAGGGTGTCTCCGTCTCCGGCCAAGCTCGGCGAGACACTTCTCGAAGTCTTGAAGGGCTGATTCAACAAGATTATTTGCGGTGAAAGACGGAAACTGTTTACGTTTTCTGCTGCATGATGAAAGGATAGGTTACGGCGCGGCAGCGTGCCGTAACCATGTTTCGAGGGGCTGGCGTGTCAGGGCATCCCGCGCACCGGCCATGGTAGGGAACCGGCCGCGGGTCATCTTTTCGGCCCGCCTAAACAAAAAGGGCGGAGGTATTCTCCGCTAAAGGACATGGCACGGCAGGAAGCGAACAACGTATTCGCACTGACGTCGTTGCTTTACGGCGCCAACGCAGCCTATATCGAAGACCTCTACGCACAGTACAAAACGGATCCGAACTCGGTCGACACCGACTGGCGGGACTTCTTTGCGTCCTTCCAGGACGAGAAGGAAGCCGTTCTGAAGGAAGCGCGCGGAGCGACCTGGAAACGCAAGGACTGGCCGATCGAGGCCAATGGCGACCTGGTCAACGCCTTTGACGGCAACTGGGGCCCGATCGAGCAGAAGCTCGGCGAAAAGCTCAAGAAAAAGGCCGAGGCCAAGGGCGCGGCGATGTCCGACGTCGAGGTGCATCAGGCAACCCGCGATTCCGTGCGGGCCCTGATGATGATCCGCGCCTACCGGATGCGTGGTCACCTTCATGCCGACCTCGATCCGCTCGGCCTCGCCGGCAAGGGCGATCACGAGGAACTGCATCCCTCTTCCTACGGCTTTTCGGAAGCCGACTGGGACCGCAAGATCTTCATCGATCACGTTCTGGGCCTAGAATACGCCACCATCCGCGAGATGCTGGACATTCTCAAGCGCACCTATTGCTCGACGCTGGGCGTCGAGTTCATGCATATTTCCGACCCGGCGGCGAAATCCTGGATCCAGGAACGCATCGAGGGACCGGACAAGCAGGTCGCCTTCACCTCCGAGGGCAAGAAGGCGATTTTGAACAAGCTGATCGAGTCGGAAGGCTTCGAGAAGTTCCTGGACGTGAAATACACCGGCACCAAGCGCTTCGGCCTGGATGGCGGCGAAGCGCTGATCCCGGCGCTGGAACAGATCATCAAGCGCGGCGGCCAGCTCGGCCTGAAGGACATTGTTTTCGGCATGGCCCACCGTGGCCGGCTGAACGTGCTCTCCCAGGTGATGGGCAAGCCGCACAGGGCCATCTTCCACGAATTCAAGGGCGGCTCCGCCGCACCCGATGACGTGGAAGGCTCCGGTGACGTGAAATACCACCTCGGTGCCTCTTCCGACCGCACGTTCGACGGCAACAATGTGCACCTGTCCCTGACGGCCAATCCGTCCCACCTGGAAATCGTCAACCCGGTGGTGCTCGGCAAGGCCCGCGCCAAACAGGATCAGCTTGCTGCCGACGAGGATGGCAACTTCATCGAGACCACGGAGGTCGACCGCGGCTCCGTCCTGCCGCTGCTTCTGCACGGCGATGCCGCCTTTGCCGGCCAGGGCGTGGTCGCCGAGTGTTTCGGCCTGTCCGCGCTGCGCGGACACCGCACCGGCGGCTCGGTCCACGTGATCATCAACAACCAGATCGGCTTCACCACCAACCCGCGTTTCTCGCGTTCCTCGCCCTATCCCTCGGACATGGCGAAGGTGATCGAGGCGCCGATCCTTCACGTCAATGCGGACGATCCCGAAGCGGTGGTGTTCGCGGCCAAGATCGCCATCGAGTACCGCCAGACATTCCATCGTCCGGTGGTCATCGACATGATCTGCTACCGCCGTTTCGGCCACAACGAAGGCGACGAGCCGGCGTTCACGCAGCCGATCATGTACCGCAAGATCCGCAAGCACGCGACGACGCTGCAGCTCTATTCCGACCGGCTGATCAAGGAAGGTGTTCTGGGGCAGGACGAAGTCGACCGGATGAAGGCCGACTGGCGCAAGCATCTGGACGCGGAATTCGACACCGGTCAGGCGTTCAAGCCGAACAAGGCGGACTGGCTCGACGGCAAATGGGCGGGCATGAAGCGGGCCGCCGACGAGGACGATCCGCGCCGGGGTGAAACCGGCCTGCCGATGGATGAACTCAAGGACATCGGCCGGGCACTGACCCATGTGCCGGAAGGCTTCAACATTCACCGCACCGTCGGCCGGTTCATGAAACAGCGCGAGCGCATGATCGAGACCGGCGAAGGGGTCGACTGGGCGAGCGCCGAGGCTCTCGCCTTTGCCTCCCTGCTGAAGGAAGGCCATCCGATTCGCCTGTCCGGCCAGGATTGCGAACGCGGCACGTTCTCGCAGCGCCACTCGGTGCTCTATGATCAGGAAGACGAAAGCCGCTATATCCCGCTGAACCATATCTCGCCGGACCAGCAGCGCTACGAGGTCATCAACTCGATGCTGTCCGAGGAAGCGGTGCTCGGCTTCGAATACGGCTACTCGCTGGCAGAGCCGCGGGCATTGACCCTCTGGGAAGCCCAGTTCGGCGATTTCGCCAACGGTGCCCAGGTGCTGTTCGACCAGTTCATCTCGTCGGGCGAGCGCAAGTGGCTACGCATGTCCGGTCTGGTCTGCCTGCTGCCGCACGGTTACGAGGGGCAGGGGCCGGAGCATTCCTCCGCCCGTCTGGAACGGTTCCTGCAGATGTGCGCGGAAGACAACATGCAGGTCGCCAACTGCTCGACCCCGGCGAACTACTTCCACATCCTGCGCCGTCAGCTCCGCCGCGACATCCGCAAGCCGCTGATCCTGATGACGCCGAAATCCCTGCTGCGCCACAAGAAGGCGGTCTCCAAGCTCAGCGAGCTGGGTCCCAACTCCACGTTCCACCGTGTCTTGTGGGATGACTGGGGCCCCAATCTCAACGAAAAGAGCAAGCTGGTCGCCGACGAAAAAATGCGACGGGTCGTGATGTGTTCGGGCAAGGTCTATTACGACCTGTTCGAGGAGCGTGAGAAGCGCGGCATCAACGACGTCTACCTGATGCGTGTCGAGCAGCTTTATCCGTTCCCGAAAAAGGCACTGATGCTGGAACTGGCCCGCTTCCCGCAGGCCGAGATGGTCTGGTGTCAGGAAGAACCCAGGAACATGGGCGGCTGGGGCTCCGTCGAGCCCTACATCGAATGGGTGCTGGAGCAGATCGATGCCAAGCACCGGCGTCCGCGTTATGCCGGCCGCAAGGCGATGGCCTCGACCGCAACCGGTCTGATGTCGGCGCATCTGGCGCAGCTTCAGGCATTCCTGGAAGAGGCTCTTGGAAGCTAGACGCAATCCGTTCAAGAGGGCCTTCGGGCCCTCTTCGCAAAATTTGGCCAGGTAATTTTAAGAGAAGGCGACCATGGCAACCGAAATTCGCGTGCCCACGCTGGGTGAATCCGTTTCCGAAGCAACCATTGCGCAGTGGTTCAAAAAACCCGGCGACACCGTCAGCCAGGACGAACCGCTGGTGGAACTGGAAACCGACAAGGTGACGGTCGAAGTTCCGGCCCCGGCCGCCGGAACGCTGGAAAGCATCGTGGTCAACGAGGGCGACACCGTCGAGGTCGGCGCTCTTCTGGGCAAGATCGCGGAAGGCGCGGGAGCGGCGGCTCCCGTCAAGGCCGAGGCCGCTCCGGCGGCCAAGTCCGGCGCCAAGGCAGACCTTGTCGATGTGCTCACCCCGAGCGCGGGCGAGTCCGTCACCGAGGCTGAAGTCGGCGAATGGAGCGTCAAGGTCGGTGACACGGTCAAGGCCGACGACACGCTGGTGGAACTGGAAACCGACAAGGCCGCGCAGGAAGTCCCGGCGCCCGTCGGCGGCACCGTGGTCAAGATCTCCGCTGAAACCGGCGCCACGGTCGAGCCCGGCACGCTGCTGTGCCAGATCGATCCGTCAGGGGCAGCGGCGGCACCGGCACCTGCAGAACAGACATCGGCCGCAGCCGCGCCGGCGCCCGCCGCAAGCGCGGGTTCGGCCATGCCGCCGGCTCCCTCCGCCCAGAAGATGATGGCGGAACAAAACCTCTCCGGCGACCAGGTTTCCGGCTCCGGAAAACGCGGTCAGGTGCTGAAGGAGGATGTGATCAACGCGGTTGCCTCCGGTGCCACGTCGGCCTCCGCGCCGGTTCCGTCCGCGATCCCGCGCGGTCCGGTTGCCGTCGGCGACGAGGCCCGGGAAGAGCGCGTGCGCATGACCAAGCTGCGCCAGACCATCGCCCGCCGCCTGAAGGACGCGCAGAATACCGCCGCCATGCTGACCACCTACAACGAGGTGGACATGGGCCCGGTCATGGAACTGCGCAAGCAGTACAAGGACCTGTTCGAGAAGAAGCACGGCGTCAAGCTCGGCTTCATGGGCTTCTTCACCAAGGCGGTGACACACGCCTTGAAGGAAGTCCCCGCGGTCAATGCGGAGATCGACGGCAGCGACATCATCTACAAGAACTTCTGCCATGTCGGCGTGGCCGTCGGCACCGACAAGGGCCTGGTGGTTCCGGTGGTGCGCGATGCCGACCAGATGTCCATTGCGGAAATCGAGAAGGAAATCGGCAACCTCGGCCGCAAGGCGCGGGACGGCAAGCTCGGCATGGCCGACATGTCCGGCGGCACCTTCACCATCTCCAACGGGGGCGTCTACGGGTCGCTGATGTCGTCGCCGATCCTGAACGCGCCGCAGTCGGGCATCCTGGGGATGCACAAGATCCAGGACCGTCCGATGGCGGTGGGCGGCCAGGTGGTCATCCGGCCGATGATGTATCTGGCGCTGTCCTATGATCACCGGGTCATCGACGGCAAGGAAGCCGTCACCTTCCTGGTGCGCGTCAAGGAAAGCCTGGAAGACCCGCAACGGCTGGTTCTGGATCTGTGATCCGGAACCGCTGACTTCGAGCTCCGAACCGGAGAACCTGCATCATGAGTGTGGAATTTCTGATCACTGCCCTGGTTGTGGTGCTGGTTCCCGGAACCGGGGTCGTCTACACGGTGGCCGCCGGGCTCGGTGGCGGTCGGCGGGCCTCCATTGCCGCCGCCTTCGGCTGCACCCTCGGGATCATCCCGGCGATCCTGGCGTCCGTGATCGGGCTGGCGGCGCTGATGCACACCAGCGCCCTGGTGTTCCAGGCGGTGAAATATGCCGGTGTCGCGTACCTGCTCTATCTCGCCTGGCAAATGCTCAGGAACAGTGGGCCTCTGGACCTGAACGCCAATGGCGGTCCGCGCAAGAGCTTTGCCGCGACCGCACGCACCGCTTTCCTGATCAACATTCTCAATCCGAAGCTGACGGTTTTCTTTCTGGCTTTCCTGCCGCAATTCGTTACGCCAACCGCTGCGAATCCGGCCTTTGAAATGACGTTTCTCGGTGGCGTTTTCATGGGCATGACCTTCGCGGTGTTCGCGCTCTATGGCTTGTTCGCCGCGCTGATCGGCGAAAAGATCCTGAAAAGCGACCGCGTCATGGTCTGGATGCGCCGGACGGTTGCCGCCACCTTTGCCGGTTTCGGCATCCGGCTGGCTCTGGCGGAGCAGTAGTCCGGGAGGAGGATCAGATGACATTTCTGAATGTGCCCACCGCGCTGCGGGTCTTGAAAATGAAACCGGTGGCGGTCGCGTTTCTGGCGGCGTTTGGCGCGCTCCTTTTGAATGCGCTGCCTGGAACGGTCTCGACACCCGCCAATGCCGCACCGAAAACGGCCTATCAGCCCCAGCTCGAGGGCGAGTATTCCGTGCTTGGCCGCAACCCGGATGGCTCGCCCTATCAGGGCCGCGTCACCATAACGGTGAAGAACGGCGTGGCCTTCTTTCGCTGGCAGATCACCGGCGAGACCTACCACGGACAGGGGCCGCTGAACGGCAACAGCCTCGTCATCGACTGGGGTGATGCCGATCCGGTGATCTACAGGCTCAATGCGGACGGTTCCCTGTCTGGTACCTGGTCCAGGGGCCGCGCCTCCGAAACCCTTCGTCCGATCAACTAGTCCGAGAGTGTCATCAGCAAGCGGCATGTCCGATAAAGTCTATATCGTCACCGGCGGCAGCCGTGGAATCGGCGCGAGTGTCAGCAGGCGTCTTGCATCGGGTGGCCACACGGTTGTCCTCAACTACGCCAACAACGCGGCGGCGGCACAGGAACTGGTTGCACAAATCGGCGCGGCCGGCGGCACCGCCGTCGCCGTTCAGGGCGATGTCCAGAACGAGGCCGATGTCCTGCATCTGTTCGCGGAGGCAGAAAAATACGGCGTTCTTGCCGGCTTGGTGAACAATGCCGGTGTCGTCGATCTCGCGCAGCGGGTCGACGAAATGTCACTGGACCGCCTGACCCGGATGTTTTCCATCAACGTGATCGGCTCGTTCCTGTGTGCGCGCGAGGCGGTGAAACGCATGTCGACCCGGCACGGCGGTATGGGCGGGGCCATCGTCAATGTCGGCTCTGCCGCGTCCAAGCTCGGCTCGCCCGCGCTATATGTCGACTACGCCGCCTCCAAGGGCGCGATCGACACGATGACGGTGGGCCTGGCCCTTGAAGTGGCCGGCGAAGGCGTGCGCGTCAACGCGGTCCGCCCGGGCATCATCGACACGGAACTGCACGCTTCAGGCGGGATTCCGGACCGTGTTGCACAGTTGCAATCTGGCCTGCCGATGAAACGCGCGGGCAGCGCCGACGAGGTCGCAGAGGCCATTATCTGGCTGCTCTCCGACCAGTCCAGCTATACGACCGGTGCCATCCTGGATGTCTCAGGGGGGCGGGCGGTTCTGCCGTGACCGGATTTCAAATCACCAATCAAAGAGGCAAAGGCGACCAAAATGTCCCAATATGATCTTGTCGTCATCGGAACCGGCCCGGGCGGCTATGTCTGCGCGATCAAGGCCGCGCAGCTCGGGCTGAAGACGGCGGTTGTCGAAAAACGCGCAACGCTGGGCGGCACCTGCCTCAACATCGGCTGCATTCCGTCCAAGGCGCTGCTTCACGCTTCCGAAATGTTCGAGGAAGCCGGCCACGGCTTTGAAAAGATCGGCATCAAGGTGTCCAAGCCGAAGCTCGATCTGCCGTCGATGATGAAACACAAGTCCGACGTGGTCGATGCCAATGTCAACGGCGTCGCCTTCCTGATGAAGAAGAACAAGATCGACGTGCATACCGGCACGGGCAAGGTTCTGGGTCAGGGCAAGGTCGAGGTGACCGGCGACGACGGCAAGGCAAAGGTGCTTGAAGCAAAGAACATCGTCATCGCGACGGGTTCCGATGTCATGCCCCTGCCGGGCGTGGAGATCGACGAGAAACAGATCGTCTCCTCCACGGGCGGGCTCGAACTGGACAAGGTGCCCGCGAAGATGGTCGTCGTCGGTGGCGGTGTCATCGGTCTTGAACTGGGGTCCGTCTGGAACCGCCTCGGCTCCAAGGTCACCGTGGTCGAGTTCATGGACAAGATCCTCGGCCCCATGGACGGCGATGTCTCCAAGAACTTCCAGCGCATGCTGAAGAAGCAGGGCATGGAGTTCAAGCTGTCCTCCAAGGTCACCGGCGTTCAGAAAAAGGGCAAGGGTCTTGCCGTCAACATCGAGCCTGCCAAGGGCGGTGAAGCGGAAACCATCGACGCCGACATCGTGCTGGTCGCCATCGGTCGCCGGCCCTACACGGAAGGGCTCGGCCTGGACGGGGCCGGCGTTGCGCTGGACGACCGTGGCCGTGTGCGGATCGACAGCCACTACAAGACCAGTGTCGACGGCATCTACGCCATTGGCGATGTTGTCGTCGGGCCGATGCTCGCCCACAAGGCCGAGGACGAAGGCGTCGCCGTAGCGGAAATTCTCGCCGGACAGGCCGGGCATGTGAATTACGATGTCATCCCGGGCGTGGTCTACACCCAGCCGGAAGTCGCCTCTGTGGGCAAGACCGAGGAAGAGCTCAAGGCAGCCGGTGTCGAGTACAAGACCGGCAAGTTCGCCTTCACGGCCAACGGCCGTGCCCGTGCCATGAACAAGACCGACGGTTTTGCCAAGGTGCTGGCCGACGCCGCCACCGACCGGGTCCTGGGCGTCCACATCGTTGCCTTCGGCGCCGGCGAGATGATCCACGAAGCTTCTGTCCTGATGGAATTCGGCGGTTCATCCGAGGATCTGGCTCGCACCTGTCACGCGCACCCGACCATGTCGGAAGCCGTCAAGGAAGCCGCCATGGGCGCGTTCGCGAAGCCCATCCACTCCTGACGCCCGACTGCCTCCCTGACTCTGGAGAGGTGATTTTGAAAGACGATCGAGAACCGGGGACCTGACTGGAACAGGCTCCCGGTTCTTGTGTTTTGATCGTCTGCCACTGTCGCGGACGCTGCCCTGAGGAGATACGCGAGCATGCGGATCCGGGCGAAAATCGTTTTCAGGTTCCGGTGCGCGTGGTAGGTCTCCGCGCGCTGAATGATCAGCGAAGAGGACAGTCGGGAAACACCTGTGGGGGGGCGTTTGAGCCAGGTCGAAACTGAAAACGGGCTTTTTGCCGTCAGGTCAAATGGCTGGCTGCTGATGCTGGCCGGCGTGATCCTGCCGCTTGTCTGCGGGCTGGTGTTTTTCTGGCCCGAGCGGACACTTGCCAATGTCGACGATCTCTTTTTCGTGCCCTGGGCGATGGAATTCGCCGAAACCGGCCGGCACTGGAACAGTCTGCTGGCGGTTCAGTTTCCCGGTCTTGACGCCTATCACCTGCAACCGCGCCTCCACCTGATCCTTGCCGGGTGGTTCTTCGGCGTGGCCGGATCCGGCACCACGTCCCTGGTGCTGTTCGAGTTCCTCTGTTACGCGCTGACCAGTCTGGCGTTCGTTGCCATCTGCCTGAAACTGAACCTGCGCCTGGCGGCTGTCTTCACCCCTCTGCTGTTCGCGCCGGCCTATGTGGTTGCCGGTTTCCGGCTGGAACTGACCGGGGCTCTGATCTTCGTGCTTGGCCTGCTGGTGTCCCTGCCGCTGCTGCGCCACGGAGATGCTTCAGGCCTCGAGCGTTCCCGGCATCTGAGTGGCACGGTCATTTTCGCCAAATTCCTGCTCGCCATGGCGCCTCTGGCGGCCCCCGCCGTGTTCGCCTGGAGCCTTGGCGCCATCGCGGTGATCGCACTGGCACGCCTGTTCACGCGGCAGGCCGGGATGCTCAGGGTCACGGTCGAGTGCGTTGTGGCGCTGTCGGGTGCCCTGATCGTTTTCGCTGTCTCCATCGATTTCGAGTTCGCGGATTTCCTGGAGCAGTTCACGTTTCATGCCAGCCGTTCGTCCGGCGGCGGCTTCAATGACGAAGCCGTTTTCCGGGCGGTTCTGTTCGCGGCGGCAGCCGGTGTGCTGTGGCGTCGGACGCGAGCGCCCGCGCTTTTGTGCACAGCCCTTGCCGCCGGCCAGTTGCTGGCGGCGTTCCTGCACGACAAGGCGCTGATCCGAAACCTGGCCGCCTCCATGGTGTTCCTGGTCGCCGTCGACGCCGCCATCGCCCCACGGCATGCCAAGGCTGCCGCCGCTCTGTTCGCGCTGCTGTTTCTGGTGCTGTCTATCAACTTCTTCAGTTTTTACCTGCTGTCCGGACCGGTGGGCGATTCGAACAAGGTCGTCGCGGCCTATTCCCGGGACCTTGCCGAGGGCCGACGCGTGTTCATCGACGAGAGCATGGCGCATCACTTTCTGGATCACAACACGCAAGGGTCGCTGGCCTGGACCTGGGGGGGTACCTTCCCGAAGGGCCGGCCTACCGGCATGGACGATCTGGAGGAGGGCGATGTCTGGTATGTCAGCGAATACACGCTGCTCGGATATCTCAAGGGGCGCCATGACGTGGCCAGGAAACTCTGGCCGGAGCCGGCGTACCGCCGGGTTCCGCAAATTCCCTGTGTCCTGGGCCGCCACTCCTGCAACCTGCCGCAAAAGCGCTGGACCATGATGCGGCTGCATCGCGAGGACGGTACTGCGCGCGTACAGGATATCGGCGCGCAGGGCACGCCGCGCGTGCTGGAACCGTGATCGTATCAGGTTCTGTCCGCGAAATGGCCGCCCCGGCACAGGCCATGATCGCCGAAGGCCTTCAGAACATTGCACTCCGTAACCGTTTGCCCGCCTTCGCAACTTGACGCGATCCGCTCGAGTTCTGCTTCCAGCTTCTTCAGGTTCGCGATGCGCCGGCGCACCGCGCTCAACTGTTCGGCTGCGATCCGGTCGGCCTGGCGGCAGGGGCGCTCCGGGTGCTGGCCGAGGTCGATCAGGCTGCGGATGGCGGCCATGGGCAGGCCGAGGTCCCGGCAATGCCTGATGAAACCGAGCTGCTTCAGATCGGCAAGCCCGTATCGCCTCTGGTTGCCGTCCGTGCGCAGCGGCGCGTTCAGCAGGCCCTTGGTTTCATAGTAGCGGATCGTCGGCACTTTCACGCCCGTCCGTTTCGAGAGTTCGCCGATTGAAAAATCCATCCAAGCCTCTTGAACCTCTAGCCGCTAGAGGGATTACAAAGGCTTTCGAGATGAAAATCAAGGCCTCGGGAGACATTCATGGGCGCGTGTTGCGGACACACACAGGAACCCTTTGACGGCATGTCCCGGGACTATCGCCTGCGCCTCTGGCTGGTCATCGCCCTGAATGGCGCCATGTTCGTCGTCGAGATGGCCGCCGGCCAGGCGGCAGGGTCAAAGGCGCTGCAAGCCGATGCGCTCGACTTTTTCGGCGACGCCGTCACCTACGGAATTTCGCTTGCGGTGATCGGCGCGTCGCTGAGGACAAGGTCGCTGGCCGCCCTTGCCAAGGGCAGCAGCCTGCTGCTCATGGGCCTCTGGGTGGCGGGCTCAACGCTCTACCAGGTTCTTGTCCAGGGGGTGCCGCAGGCTGCGGTCATGGGCTCGGTCGGGTTTCTGGCGCTGGCGGTCAATCTGGCCAGTGTGCTGCTGCTGGTGCGCTACAAGGACGGTGATGCCAATGTGCGCTCCGTCTGGCTGTGTTCGCGCAACGATGCCATCGGCAATGTGGCGGTCATGCTGGCGGCTCTGGGGGTCTGGGGCACGGCAACCGCCTGGCCCGACCTGATCGTCGCGGGCCTCATGGCCTGCCTGTTCCTGAGTTCCGCCTTTCAGATCCTGACCCAGGCCATCCGCGAATTCCGCGACCGCAGCGATCACGCGCCGGCACGCTCCTGAGAACTCAATTCTGCCCGACAGGGTCGGTTCGATTGATCCTGCAAAGTCACGCGGAAACACGCTCCGCCGTCCGTGGTCCGTCGGCGGTCACAACCCGATCGGCATGGCGCCGGGATCAGTCGGCCGGTTTGTCCGCCGGCACGGGCAGGATGAGTTCTTCCCTGAGGATCTCGTCGCTCAGATCATTTGTGGCAATCGACACATCCATGCCGATCTGCGGCACGACGGACACGTCCGCCACCGTCATCTTTTCCTTGGCTTTCGCCGTCTTGCCCCAGGAACAGGCGCTGGCCGGAGCGATCGCGAATGCGGTCACTGCGATGGCCGCGACACCGGTGCTCAAAAGACGCATGACAGTCCTCCATTGCTCAGGTTCTGAAACAGCTACATCCCGTAAGGTAAGGCATATCCCCGATCTGGCAAGGAAAAACCGTCGAAGGCAGGGGTCTGTCAGGCAAGCATGGCTCAGGCGCTCATTTGCGGCGCAGGTTATACGTTCTGACCTTGCGTGGTTCCGACAGGTCATTGACGATGTTGACGACGCGGGCATCCAGGATGTCGCCAAACACCTTGAGCGTGAGCTGCTTGCTGCTCAGGAAACCGATCAGCAAAACCTTGATGGCGCCGTCGGAGCGCATCTCGGCCCTGGTCCAGCCCCACTTGCAATCGCGCGGGATACAGGAGGTGAAGGCCCGCACCCGGACATGAACCCGATCGTCTTCGCAGCGGCTTTCCACTTCGATCCGCGAGATTTCCTTCGGCTCGGCTTCGGCATTGATCCAGATCCCGTCTTCGGGAAGAGGGCAATAGATGCGCTGCGCCGATGAAGGCGTTGAAAAGAGCAGAAGAAAACCGGCTGCGAGCAAGATCGGATGCATGCGCTTTCTCCAGAGACGGTTTCCGCGCCATGGACTGTAGGGCGGCACGGGATCCACAGCCTATCCGATTGCTGGGGGCCTCGCCACACCGGCTTGGCCCGGTCAAGTGGGTTCCTATCAACTGTGGATGGTATTACTGCCGGGGATGGGCCTTGTCATAAGCGGACAGGAGATGGGCGCTGTCGATCTCGGTATAGATCTGTGTGGATGCCAGGCTGGCGTGGCCGAGCAGTTCCTGAATGGTCCTCAGGTCGCCGCCGCCGGCAAGCAGATGGGTTGCGAAGGAATGGCGCAGCGCATGGGGCGTGGCGCTGTCGGGCAGTCCGAGCGCGCCCCGCAGCCGGGCCATCGCCAGCTGGATCATGCGTGGGTTGAGCGGTCCGCCCCGCACACCCAGAAACAGCGGTCCGCCCGCGCCGATCGCGTAGGGGCAGAGCTTCAGGTAGAGATCCACCGCCTGGCACACGGCCGGCAGGATCGGTACGATCCGTTCCTTGCCGCCCTTGCCGAGTATGCGCAATGTCCTGGTGCCGGTTTTCGGGGCCATGGCTCCCGTCAGGGACAGGGCTTCCGATATGCGCAGACCGCACCCATAAAGCAGTGTCAGCACGGCCGTGTTGCGGGCCTCGATCCAGGGTTCCGCTTCCATGGCCAGGTCGCCGCTGGCGATGTCCATGGCATCTTGCGAGGACACCGGTTTGGGCAGGGAGCGTGCCTTGCGGGGAGGACGTATGGCTGCCGAAGCGGCGGCATTGACTTCGCCGCGCCGCTCCAGAAACTTCAGGAAGGACCGGATGCCGGAAAGACCGCGGGCGAGCGATCGGCTTTCGATGCCCTGGCGGCGGCGGCTGGCAAGAAAGCCGCGGAAGTCGGCCGGCCGCAAGGTGGCGATGTCCTGAATATCGGGCGCTCCGCCCAGATGGGTGGTCAGAAAGCGAAGGAACTGGCGCAGGTCCCGCTCATAGGCAAGCAGGGTTTTGTCCGACAGGCGCCGCTCGTCGGCCAGATGGTCAAGCCACTGGCCAACGCGCCGGTTCAGATCCGGACGGGCGCTCACGAGAAGATCCCCGGTGTTTTTTTCTGCGGCAGACATTGCGACAGTCTGGCGCCTGATCTGCAACGGTTCGGTTAACAAGGCGCCGAATTGTGCAACCCGGCGTCGGGGCACCACTTCGGCCCCCAAAAAAGCGCCGGCAGCCGCATCCGGAGGGCCGTGTCTCCCCTTGGGAAGGCCGTTTTGTGACCTGCATCACATTCCGGCTGCGCATGTTTGTTCGCGCCTTTGCCGGTACTGTGCAGATTTCTGCACAGTTGGGTATTTCCTCCCTGAGGCGGAAAGTCGGATTAATTATTTAGAATCAATAGCGTGAGTGTTTTTGTCCGAGTTGGCACGGCTGTTGCAATCTTTTTGGTATCGGCGCGAGACACTGCATCGGCGCCTCGGAATTCGAACGGCACAGACGTTACAGCAGCTATCTTAGGAGTACTGAAATGTCCAATATTGCTTACATCACCGTCAAGGGCGCCACCCAGGGCGACATGACATCCGACGCGACCACCGCCAACAGCATCGGCAACCTGTGGCAAGAAGGCCATGAGGGCGAATCCCTGGTCTATGCCTTCGAGCAGAACGCCGTCGTGCCTCGCGACCCGCAGTCCGGTTCGGTCATCGCCACTCGTCGCCATATGCCGACCACCTTCATGAAGCCGGTCGACAAGGCCACCCCGCTGTTGTGGCAGGCATTGGCCACCGGCGAGAGCCTGGAGATCGAAGTACACTTCTGGCGCACCTCCACGGCCGGTGTTCAGGAGCACTACTACACGATCAAGTTCACCGACGCGGTTCTGGTGGAAGGCAAGACCATCCTGCCGGACGTCACGGACGACAAGAATGCCTCGCGCGGCGACATCGACAAGTGGTCCTTCACTTACCGTAAGGTCGAGTGGACCCATGAAAAGGCCGGCACAAGCGCCTCCGACGACTACCGCGCTCCGGTCACCTGAAGCCCGGCGATCTGACATCTGGTCACCGGAGATTCGGCCACCGCACGGCAAGAGCATTCGCCAAAAAAATGGATTGGGCCGCTTTCTGCGAGCGGCTCATGCGGCCGGCAGGACGCCCCTCCTGCCGGCTCGAACCGCCCGGCCCTGCACCGGGCGGTTCTTTTGTGCGGCATAACCCGGTGTCAGCGGATGACCGGCCGTTGCAGGTCGCTGTTCCAGCGCCAGTCAGGATCGCCGAAGCACTGGACGCCGCCATGATCGCGTCCGCGCGGGCTGCAGGACGCCCAGTCGCGCCGGCACTCCAGAAGCGCGCGACCGGCCTGCGTGAGCGAGAACACCGTCTTGCCCCGGCCGGCATGGTCGAGACCGCTGCCGTCGTCGCGGACCGAGGGGGTTCCGGCGTCCCGAAGTCGGAGCAGTGTTCCCAGGAACATCAGGTCGCCGTGATAGGGCAGCGGATCGCGTTCTCTCATGAACTCCCGGAAAATCTGTCCCCAGGGACACGGGCCGTTGGAGAGGATTTCCAAAATGGTCTGCTCGGTGAAAGACAGCCCGTTCGCAACGGAGGGCAGTTCCGCCAGATAACGCAGGATTGCGTTTCCGAGGAACGGCAGGCAATCGCTCCTGTCCACCAGATCCAGCAGGGGAAGCGGTGTCGGTGCGCACAGGGCTTTCCAGGCCTCGCTTGCCTGCGCATAAGCCGACACCGGCACCGGCTGGCGCAGGTCATACATGTGCCGGAGCGCGGCCGGCGACAATTGGCCTATCCCGATGAATTTCGAGATGCCGGGAAACCTGTCGACTGAAATCAGCTCGACCTTCCTGCGGTCCGCTCCCGTCTCCTGCAGCATCGCAAGCAGTCTGGCGAGCAACAGCTGGTCGAAGGGGTCGTGTTCGAACCACAGCGCGATCCGGCCGTATTTGCCAGCATCGCCGATCTGGCGCTCGGCATTCCGCAGCCCCTCCAGGGTCTTTTCATAGGTTTCGCCGGGATATTCGGAAGCGATGAAGCCGGCACGGGTCTCCAGCGATCCGTTGCCACATGTGACAGGTCCTTGGCAGATGGGATCGGCGAACATGAGAAAATCGCCGGCGAAGCCCGCACGGTTCAAGGCGGCTTCGATGTCGTTGCCACAGCGCACATGCAGGGTCGGCAGGTCGGCGTCGGGCGCCCGGTGACGGGTCTCGATTGCGTCCCGCGCGGCGTCGATCCGCTCGACATGCTTCTTCAGCGCCGGCCAACTGGAGACACCCGCCTCCCGGGCGATCGTCAACTGGGCATCGGTCAGTTTGAGCGCGGTCAGATCCAGTGCGTTGAATCTGGGGTGATGTTTGCGCAGGCGCGCGATCGCGGCGTCATCATTGGCGCGGACTGCGCATTTGAGGTCTTTCGCCAGGCGTTTCTGCCGGTCGAGGTCAAGCGACAGGTCGGAGGGGCTCAACAGGGGAAGGGTTTGCGCATCGCGCATCTGGTCGGTCATGGTGACTCCCGGGCTCGGTTGTCATCCAGCGTCCGCATCTCCGGAACGAGCGGGTGTCAGCTAGTGCGAGTGCCAGGGCACTCTCGAAAACTGGGCGTGGGACACCTTTCCGCGGACCGGAGGCCCCGCCCGGGGCCTGGCCGCACGTTAATCAGCACCACTTGAGTTCGCAACTGAAAAAATCTCGGATTTCCGGACCAGTCTCGGCTTGTTGACAAACTCTCAATTCGTCTTTCCGGACAAGTGCAGCGCAGTTGCACGATGATCCGGAACCCAGCAAGTCAGAGCGAGCGAAGGCGAGCACCAGAGCAAGTCAAGCATTTGAAATCATGAACAAAGGCGCGCCTGCGGCGCGAAGTTAGCTCTGGATTCCGGCTCTGGCCATGCAGCTGCGCTGCAGACCGTCCGGAATGACCGCCTGAGTTTGTCAGCAGTCTGGAACGGCCCGGATTTCCGGGCCGTCCGGTCGTCTTCACATTGGGTCTTCAGAGAACGCTCTGGCCGGTCTTGGCCCAGTCGGCGAGGAATGCGTCGAGACCCTTCTCGGTCAGCGGGTGCTTGACCAGGCCCTTCAGGGTCGCCGGCGGCACCGTGGCGACATCGGCACCGATAATGGCGCAATCCTTGACATGGTTTGCGGTGCGGATGGAGGCCGCCAGGATTTCCGTCTCGAAACCGTAGTTGTCATAGATCACGCGGATTTCGCGAATCAGTTCCAGGCCGTCGATGTTGATGTCGTCGAGGCGGCCGATGAAGGGCGAGATGTAGGTCGCGCCGGCCTTGGCGGCGAGCAGGGCCTGATTGGCGGAAAAGCAAAGGGTGACGTTGGTCTTGGTGCCTTCGCCTGTCAATTGCTTGCAGGCCTTCAGACCGTCAAGGGTCAGCGGCAGCTTGATGACCACATTGTCCGCGATCGCGCGCAGGACATGGGCTTCCTTGATCATGGTGTCGAAATCGGTCGCGGCGACCTCGGCGGAAACATCGCCTTCGGTGATTGCGCAGATTTCGGCGATCACTTCCTTGAAGTCCCGGCCGGATTTTGCGATCAGCGACGGATTGGTGGTGACACCGTCGAGGAGCCCGGTGGACTCAAGTTCCTTGATATCCGCGATGTCCGCGGTGTCGACGAAAAACTTCATGAGTGTCTACTCCCTGTGGGGTGCCCCTGTTGCCGCATGATGCCGGTCGCGGGAAGCTCTGTCCCGTGGATGGGGTCAAACGTTTGATTGGTCAGCCGCGCTTTCTTTACCCTAGGATGATGACAAGAAAAACCCCGATTCTCCGGTGGACGATTTTAGTGTGGTACGTACCTCAAAACGGGCCGCTCTTGAATGCCGCATCGGGACAGGCAAAGTCTTGCACCTGCTTTCGTGAGCTTCCGCGGATCGCGCGTTGGTTTGGGCAGGGCGTTAAGGATCATGAATTCCGTGCTGTTCGACGACCCAGAGGACCAGGAGACGATTGCCAGCGTGCTGGTTCCGGTCGCCGTGCCCCGCGCCTACACCTACAAGGTCCCGCCCGGAAAGACCGTGGTTCCAGGCACCATCGTCAAGGTGCCGCTCGGCCCGCGCGAGGTGATCGGCGCCGTCTGGGACATCGAGCCCGATGCGGCGATCAACCCGAAGAAGCTCAAGACGATCTCCAGGGTCTACGACACCGCGCCGCCGCTGGACGATGACCTGCGCCGGTTTGTGGACTGGGTCGCGGGCTGGACGCTTGGTGCGCCCGGCATGGTTCTGCGCATGGTGCTCAGATCGGAAGAGGCACTGGAGCCGGAAGCCCCCGTTCAGGGGGTGCGCCGGAAAGAGGGGGCCGAACCGGAGCGGCTGACCCCGGCGCGCGGGCGAGTGCTCGCCACGATGGAGGACGGCTTCGCCTGGACGAAGAGCGGGCTTGCCCATGCGGCCGGGGTTTCGGCCTCGGTGATTGACGGTCTCGTGAAGCAGGAGGTGCTGGAAACGGTGCTGATGCCCGCCGTGCCGCCGCCGCCCGTTCCCCAGCTCGACTATGCTCAGAAGCAGTTGACTTCCGCGCAGCAGGCCGCGGCCGACGGGCTGATTGCGTGTTTCGACAGGGATGGCGGCAGTGTCGCCCTGATTGACGGTGTCACCGGCTCCGGCAAGACGGAAGTTTATTTCGAGGCCATCGCCGAAGCGCTCCGGCGGGGCCGGCAGGCTCTGGTGCTGTTGCCGGAAATCGCGCTGACGGAACAGTTCCTGCGCCGCTTCGAGCAACGATTCGGTGTCTATCCGGCCGAATGGCATTCTCAGATCACGGCCAGAAACCGGGTGCGTGTCTGGCGCGGCGTTGCCTCGGGCGATGTGCGCGTGGTGATCGGGGCACGCTCAGCGCTGTTCCTACCTTTCAGGGAACTGGGCCTGATCATTGTCGACGAGGAACATGACGCGGCCTTCAAACAGGACGACCGGGTTCCCTACAGCGCGCGTGACATGGCGGTCGTGCGCGGTCATCTCTCCGGGTTTCCGGTGGTGCTGGCCTCCGCGACGCCGTCGGTGGAAAGCATGGTCAATGCGGATGTCGGCCGCTACAGCCTGCTGGAGCTGCCCGAACGGGCGTCGGGGGCGGCCCTGCCGGATCTCAAGGCCATCGACATGCGCCAGGAAGGCCCGGAACGCGGCCGCTGGCTGGCGCCGGAGCTGGTTCACGCGATCAAGGACACCTTTGCTGCCGGCGACCAGTCGCTGCTGTTTCTGAACCGGCGCGGATATGCGCCATTGACCCTGTGCCGCACCTGCGGCCATCGGTTCCAGTGCCCCCATTGCAGCGCTTGGCTGGTCGAACACCGGTTTCAGAAGAAACTGGTCTGCCACCATTGCGGTCACAACGAGCCGGTCCCCAGGGCCTGTCCGTCCTGTCAGAACACCGACAGCCTGGTCGCCTGCGGCCCGGGTGTGGAGCGAATCGCCGAGGAAGTCTCCGATCTCTTCCCGCAGGCCCGTGTGCTGGTTCTGTCTTCCGACATGGCCGGTGGACCGGAACGGCTCAAGCGGGAGATGAAGATCGTCGAGGAGGGCGGTGCCGACATTGTCATCGGTACCCAGCTGGTGGCAAAGGGCCACAATTTTCCGAAGATGAAACTGGTCGGTGTGATCGATGCCGATCTGGGACTTGCCCATGGCGACCCGCGCGCGGCGGAAAAGACCTTTCAGCTTCTGGCGCAGGTGACCGGCCGCGCGGGCCGGGTCACCGGCGGCGGCAAGGGCATTCTCCAGACCTACAATGCCGACCATCCGGTGATCAGGGCGCTGCTGGCCGGCGACAAGCACGCCTTCTACCGGGCCGAGATCGACGCCCGGAGGGCGGCCGGGCTGCCGCCCTTCGGCCGGCTGGCGGCAGTAATCGTCTCCGGCCCGGACCGGACCTTCGCGGAGGGTTATGCCCGGGCGCTCGCCCGCGCAGCGCCGCCCGAACAGGCGGTGACACTGCTGGGTCCGGCGGAAGCCGCTCTGGCCATGGTGCGCGGCCGCTACCGGTTCAGGCTGCTGGCGATGGCGCCACGACACTTCGATCTGCAGGCCTATCTGCGCCACTGGCTGGATGGAGGTCCGAAACCGGCCAGGGGATTGCGCCTTCAGGTGGACATCGACCCGCAGCATTTTCTTTAAAGAACCGCCGCCAATATTGAGCCATCGGACCGGGCGGCGCCGCTTTGCGGCAGGCAAATCGCCGGCACCTGGAGTGCCTCGACGGGGGGCGGTCCGTGCCAGGAAGCAGCCCTGCGGGATGCCGGCGACGTGTCGAGTCTGAAGCGCGTGAAGTAAGGTGGTTTCCGGCAGCTTGATCAAACCTGAGGATATCAGGCCCCGCCACGGCCGGAAAACGCGCGGCAGAGGCCTTCGGCAAAATACCGTCTAAAGGTTTATGGTGCCATTGAACCCTTGATTGGAAAGGCTTTTTGGGGCTCGCCTGCAAAAAACAACGAGGATTCGGCAAGAACTGTCTTTTGGCGAAGTTGCACACTTAGAAACCCTGTGCTAATTGAGGCGCGGCTTTGAGGGCAGCGGTTTAACCGTCATACCTTCTGACCTTGAAATCATTCATTTTTTCAATGTCTTGCAGGCGCTTGCCGCTTGTCGGTCATGAAAAAAAGTCAGAGAGCACGGACCTGGTGACTGACAACGTATCTCTTGTATCCGGCGTGGCAAAGCGTTACGCGTCCGCCCTTCTCGACCTTGCAGAGGGCGAAGGCGTAATTGCTGACGTGGAAAAGGATCTCACCGCTTTCGAAGGCATGATTGCCGAAAGCGATGATCTCGTCCGTCTCGTGAAAAGCCCGGTATTCAGTGCGGATGAGCAGCTTGCAGCGCTTACCGCCATTCTCGACAAGGCCGGCATCTCCGGTCTCGCCGCAAATTTCGTGAAGCTGGCCGCCCGCAACCGGCGCCTCTTCGTACTTCCCGACATGATCAAGTCGTTCCGTGTTCTGCTTGCCGAACAGCGGGGCGAGGCAACGGCCGAGGTGACATCCGCCACGGCGCTGTCCGATGAACATGTCGCCGCCCTCAAGGAAGCGCTCTCCGCATCCACGGGCAAATCCGTAAACATCGCAGCGACCGTTGATCCTGCTCTGATCGGTGGCCTCATGGTCAAGGTCGGATCCCGCATGATCGACACGTCTCTGCGTACCAAACTCAATTCACTCAAGTTCGCGATGAAAGAGGTCGGCTGATGGATATTCGGGCCGCGGAAATTTCCGCAATCCTCAAGGATCAGATCAAGAGCTTTGGCAAGGAAGCCGAAGTCTCCGAGGTCGGTCAGGTGCTCTCCGTCGGTGACGGTATCGCCCGTGTTTATGGTCTGGACAAGGTCCAGGCCGGTGAAATGGTCGAGTTCCCCGGCGGTATCAAGGGCATGGCCCTGAACCTGGAAACCGACAATGTCGGTGTCGTTCTGTTCGGCTCCGACCGCGACATCAAGGAAGGCGACACTGTCAAGCGGACGGGCGCCATCGTGGAAGTTCCGGTCGGCAAGGGCCTGCTCGGCCGCGTTGTCGATCCGCTCGGCAACCCGCTTGACGGCAAGGGCCCGATCGAGGCAACCGAAAAACGCCGCGTGGACGTTAAGGCGCCGGGCATTCTGCCGCGGAAGTCCGTGCACGAGCCGATGTCCACCGGACTGAAAGCCATCGATGCGCTCATTCCGGTCGGCCGCGGTCAGCGCGAGCTGGTCATCGGCGACCGTCAGACCGGCAAGACCGCGATTCTCCTGGACACCTTCCTGAACCAGAAATCGCTGCATGCCACCGATGACGAAAACGCCAAACTGTATTGCATCTATGTTGCGATCGGTCAGAAGCGCTCCACCGTCGCCCAGTTCGTGAAGACACTGGAAGATGCCGGTGCTCTGGAATACTCGATCGTCGTTGCAGCGACCGCGTCCGACGCGGCACCGCTTCAGTACCTGGCACCGTTTGCCGGTTGTGCGATGGGCGAGTTCTTCCGCGACAACTCCATGCATGCCGTGATCGGCTATGACGATCTGACCAAACAGGCCGTTGCCTATCGTCAGATGTCCCTGCTTCTGCGCCGTCCGCCGGGACGTGAAGCTTTCCCGGGCGACGTTTTCTACCTGCACTCCCGTCTTCTGGAACGTGCCGCGAAACTGAACGAAGACAATGGCAGTGGCTCGCTCACGGCTCTTCCGGTCATCGAGACCCAGGGCAACGACGTGTCCGCGTTCATTCCGACCAACGTGATCTCGATCACCGACGGTCAGATCTTCCTGGAAACGGATCTGTTCTATCAGGGTATCCGCCCGGCTGTGAACGTCGGCCTGTCGGTGTCCCGCGTGGGCTCTTCGGCCCAGATCAAGGCGATGAAACAGGTTGCCGGTCCGATCAAGGGCGAACTGGCGCAGTACCGCGAAATGGCGGCATTCGCTCAGTTCGGCTCCGATCTCGACGCCACCACCCAGCGTCTTCTGAACCGTGGCGCGCGCCTGACCGAGTTGCTCAAGCAGCCGCAGTTCTCGCCGCTGAAGACCGAGGAACAGGTTGCGGTGATCTATGCCGGCGTGAACGGCTACCTGGATGCGCATCCGGTTGACCGGGTACGGGACTTCGAAGAAGGCCTGCTTCTGTTCCTTCGGGGCGAGCATCAGGACCTGCTCGACGCGATCTGGGAAAAGAAGGCTCTCGACGACGAACTGGGCGGCAAGCTCAAGGCAGCCGTCGACGCGTTCTCCAAGAACTTCGCTTAAGACCACACGCCGGGATAAGGAGCAGGGGCGGCCATGCCGAGCCTGAAGGACTTACGAAACCGCATCGCTTCCGTGAAGGCGACGCAGAAGATCACCAAGGCCATGCAGATGGTGGCCGCGGCGAAGCTGCGTCGTGCTCAGGAAGCCGCGGAGGCCGCACGCCCCTATGCGGAACGCATGGGCGCGGTGCTGACCAATATAGCGGTGGCCTTTGAAGGGCGCGACGACGCACCCAGGCTGATGTCCGGCACGGGCAATGATCAGGTTCATCTCCTGGTCGTCGCCACCGCCGAGCGCGGGCTGTGCGGCGGGTTCAACACCAATATCGCCAAACTGGCCCGGATCAAGGCGCGCAGCCTGATCAAACAGGGCAAGACGGTCAAGATCCTGTGCGTCGGCAAGAAGGGCTATGACGCCCTGAAGCGCGAGTTCAGCCAGTATGTGATCAAGACGGTCGACCTGCGCAGCGTCAAGAATGTCGGGTTCTCCGATGCGGATACGATCGGACGCGAGGTCATCTCGATGTTCGAGGACGGCGAGTTCGACGTCTGCACGCTGTTCTACTCGACCTTCAAGTCCGTCATCGCGCAGGACCCGACCGAGCTGCAGCTCATCCCGGCTCACTTCGAGACCACGGAAGCGGATGCCGGAGCAGGCTCCAACGCGATCTACGAATACGAACCGGATGAAGCGGAGATTCTGGCTGATCTGCTGCCGCGCAATATCTCGGTTCAGATTTTCCGGGCGCTTCTGGAAAATGCCGCATCCGAACAGGGCGCGCGCATGTCCGCAATGGACAACGCCACTCGCAACGCCGGCGAGATGATCGACAAGTTGACGATCAGCTACAACCGCCAGCGTCAGGCGCAGATTACGACGGAACTGATCGAAATTATCTCGGGCGCGGAAGCGCTCTAGGGCATCGCGTGTTCCCCGGAACACGGACAGGATGCTCAACGACTTTAAAATCGGTCAATCCTGCGACGGACATGTGGTTCGCACGAAAGCAGGTTGATCAAACGGGATCGAGACGAGGATTAGGGATATGGCTGACAAAACGGTCGGACGAGTCACCCAGGTCATCGGCGCTGTTGTCGACGTCAAGTTCGATGACCATCTGCCGCTGATCCTGAACGCTCTTGAAGTGGACAACCAGGGGACGCGCCTGGTGCTTGAGGTCGCTCAGCACCTTGGTGAAAACACCGTGCGCACGATCGCGATGGACTCCACCGAGGGTCTGGTTCGCGGGCAGGAAGTGGTCGACACCGGCGCACCGATCGCCGTGCCGGTAGGCGATGGCACTCTGGGCCGCATCATGAACGTGATCGGCGAACCGGTGGACGAAGCCGGCGATATCAAGTTCGAGGAACGGCGCGGCATCCACCAGGAAGCTCCGGATTTCATTGAACAGTCCACAGAGGCCGAAATCCTCGTGACGGGCATCAAGGTCGTCGACCTTCTGGCTCCGTATGCGAAGGGCGGCAAGATCGGCCTGTTCGGCGGCGCCGGCGTTGGCAAGACCGTTCTGATCATGGAACTGATCAACAACGTCGCCAAGGCGCATGGCGGTTACTCTGTGTTCGCCGGTGTCGGCGAGCGGACCCGTGAAGGCAATGACCTTTACTGGGAAATGATCGAATCCGGCGTGAACAAGGAAGGCGGCGGAGAAGGCTCCAAGGCGGCCCTGGTCTACGGCCAGATGAACGAGCCTCCCGGAGCCCGTGCGCGTGTTGCCCTGACCGGTCTGACCGTGGCGGAACATTTCCGCGACAAGGGCCAGGACGTGCTGTTCTTCGTGGACAACATTTTCCGCTTCACCCAGGCAGGTTCGGAAGTGTCCGCACTGCTCGGCCGTATCCCTTCCGCCGTGGGTTACCAGCCGACTCTGGCCACCGACATGGGCTCGATGCAGGAACGCATCACCACGACCAACAAGGGCTCGATCACGTCCGTGCAGGCCGTCTACGTTCCTGCCGATGACTTGACCGACCCGGCGCCGGCCTCGACCTTCGCCCACCTTGACGCGACGACGGTTCTCAACCGCGCGATCGCCGAAAAAGGTATCTACCCGGCCGTGGATCCGCTGGACTCCACCTCGCGCATGCTGGACGCCCGCATCATCGGCGACGAGCATTACGAGACCGCCCGTGCAGTGCAGGTGACCTTGCAGCGCTACAAGGCGCTTCAGGACATCATCGCGATCCTGGGCATGGACGAACTGTCCGAGGAAGACAAGCTTTCCGTGGCCCGCGCCCGCAAGATCGAGCGCTTCCTGTCGCAGCCGTTCTTCGTGGCCGAGGTCTTCACCGGTTCTCCGGGCAAGCTGGTTGCCCTGGAAGACACCATCAAGGGCTTCAAGGGCCTGGTGGAAGGTGAATACGACCATCTGCCGGAAGCTGCTTTCTACATGGTCGGTTCGATCGAGGAAGCTGTCGAAAAAGCGCAGAAACTGGCAGCGGAAGCCGCCTGATCTCTGGAAACGGCCGGGCGCTCACAACAGCGTCCGGTCCCCGTGTCCGGTGGTCCGCCCATCGGAATTCAGGACTGACAAGGAAGACGCCAGATGGCTGAACTTTTCCAGTTTGAGTTGGTCTCGCCGGAGCGCCAGTTGCTCTCCGAGCAGGTGTCCGAAGTCGTGGTGCCCGGCGCCGAAGGCGAGTTTGGCGTTCTGCAGAACCATGCTCCGTTCATTTCCACAATTCTTCCCGGTATCCTGAAGGTACGCAAGGAAGATGGCGGCTGGGACGAGTATTTCGTCCGCGGCGGTTTTGCGGATGTTGCCGCGGATGGTCTTTCCGTGCTGGCCGAACAGGCCGTGCCGGTGGCCGAGATCAGCCGCGAGCAGATCGAACTGGCCATCAAGAACGCGGAAGAAGACGTCGCCGACGCGCGGGATGAAGAGACCCGCCAAAAGGCCGAAATGGCGCTTTCCCAGATGCAGGATGTGGCCGAGGCTCTCAAGAAAGCCTGACAGCCGCCTGTTCATCTGTGAGATCTTGGAAAAACGCGGTCCCCGACGGGCCGCGTTTTTCATTTAAGGTGCTTGGGAAAACGTCGGTCAAGACCGCAAATGGCGGCGCGTTCGTCCATTGTTGGCTCAGCAAGACCAACGGCACCAACAGTTGCCCGCCGCATATTCCGGTCGCCCGTACCGGTCACACGGCACGAACGCCTGAAACCGGAGCGTGACTATTGCGCGGCTACCCGGCCGGCCGGCTCTTCACTGAAGAACAAGAACCCGTTGCGGCCGCTTTTCTTGACCATGTAAAGTGCATTGTCTGCGCGTTTGATGATCGAATTCACGTCACTAACCCTGCCCGACAGCGGCGCGATACCGACGCTGACGCTGATGGAAACCTGTTTGCCGCCTACATTGAACGGAGCCTGGATCCTCTGAACGATCCGGTCGGCAATTTCGTTGGTGAACGAAGCTCCGGATCCAGTGCGCCTCAGGATGATCGCAAACTCGTCGCCGCCCAGTCGTGCGACAAGGTCTGAAGAGCGCACGCATTCGCGCAGGCGCTGCGCGACCAGTTGGAGCAGTTCATCGCCGGCAACATGGCCATGCTCGTCATTGACAGGCTTGAAATTGTCCAGGTCGAGCAGCATCAGATCGCCTTCGCACTGGAGTGTGGCCGATTTGACGAGGGTGTCCTCGAGACTTGCATTGAACAAGGTCCGGTTTGCCAGACCCGTCAGGGTGTCGTGATGAGCTGCATACTCGATCTTCTCCAGCGCCCGCTCGCGTGACGTGACATCTTCGAGGGTGCTGACCCAGCCGCCAGCCGGCAGCGGCGTATGGAGGATGCCGATCACCTTGCCACTCGGATGGTTGAATTTCGCGCGAACGGTATCGCCCGTGGCCAATCGGGACGTCAACTCCTTGACGTGTTCGTGGACATTTCCCTGAAATTCGCCGCGAGATTTCTCTGCCTCGAGCAGTTCGATGAGCGAGACACCCAGACGGACCTCACCGATAGGCTTGTCGAAGATATCGATATATTGCCTGTTCCAGAGGGTCAGGTGGCCATGCTTGTCAAACACGCAAACGCCCTGACGCATGTTCGCCAGAACAGTCTCCAGTTCCTCGGACCGGCGACGTGCCGTGCGCTCGTTTTCCGCGAGCCGCTCCTCCATCCGCTTGCGGTCGCTGACGTCGTAGAAATTGTGGATCATGCCTCCGGATGGCAACGGTGTGCTGCGGGTCTCGATATAGGTGCCGCTGCTGGCTTTGCGCTCGAAAACCTGGCTCGCGGAAAAGTCGAAGAACGCGAGACGGTCCCGGGCGAGGGCCTCCGGATCGCCTGGGCCATAGTCCCCTCGTTTCGCGATGTGAAGGAAACAGTCAAAAAGAAGAGGGTGCCCTTCGAGGAACTCCTTTGGAAAATCGAGCAGGCGGCGAAATTCATCGTTGTTCGATTCAAGCCGGAGGTTCTTGTCGTAATAGGCGATGCCACCGGGAAAATTGTCAAAGATGCTCTGCAACGTGTCGGCATGCTGTTTTGTCTCGGTGATATCCGTCATGGACACCACGACGCCAGCCTGCGCGAGCGTATCGTCGATATCGGCAATGGACTTGGAATTGAGACGCAGCCAGACCGATTGAGCCGGTCCGGGGCGGTTCACCTTCACCACGAGGTTTTCGATCTTTTCCGGGTCCTGTGCCGCCAGCATCAACGGATTGAATTCCTCGGACTGGCCGGAGGCCGGATATGAAAACGTCAGACCAAGATCCTGAACCGATTTGCCCTTCAGACTCTCTTGATGACCAAGCAAGACGGCGGCCGCAGGGTTGAAGGAGAGAATTCGGCCATCGTCGTTCAGGAGCAGAATGCCTTCGCTGAGGGCTTCCAGCGTTGCACTGTGCACAGCTTCGGAATAGCGAACCGATTGCTCGGCCGTTTTTCGTTCCGTGATATCCTGGAATGCACCGACAAGGCGGGTTGCGGCCTGGTTTTCAAAGATCGGACGCCCTACGGCCCGCACCCAGCGGTTTCTGCCCCTGGCGGTCGTGAATGGAAGTTCGAGGTCCCAGTCCTTGCCTTCCTCGATGCCTCGATTGACGGCATCGGTGATTTCGCTCCGTTGTTCCGGGGAATAGAAGGAGATGGCTGTGTCCATGTCCGGTTCGAAACCGGATGCCACCTCATGAATTTCGCGAGTCTTGTCGTTCCACGTTACTCTGTTTCGGAGCAGATCGATTTCCCATCCGCCGACACCGGACACATTTGTGACTTCCTCCAGCAGCTCGTGTTCCCTGGCCGCCAGTGCCCGCTGGCGCTCCATCTCTTCGAGCGCTTTCTGATTTTCGACACTGAACTGATGGGACTTGACGAGACCTTCCACGGCGGTGGCGAGCCGTTGGAGCTGCAACAGCTGTTTCTTTGTGGGCGTGCGTGGTTTCGTGTCGATCACACACAGGGTGCCGAGCCTGTTGCGGCCGTCGATGGACAGCGGACAGCCGGCATAGAAGCGAATGTGTGGAGCTCCGGTGACCAGACGATTGGTTTTGAAACGGTCGTCTTTCATGGCATCCGGCACGACCATGATTTCATCCGTCAGAATGGCGTGCTGACAGAAGGATGCACTGCGTTCCGTGCCTTCAATATCCAGACCGAAGTGGGCCTTGAACCACTGCTCCTCCTCGTCGACCAATGCAATTAGGCAGATCGGGCAGTCGAAAATCTCGGCGGTCGCTTGCACAACGGCGTTGTATTCGGGAAGACGTTCGGATTTGAGAATCCGCAGCGCGCGCAGCGCGGTTATGCGTTCTCGTTCATTTAGACACCGCACGATGGACATGCCGCACTTGCCTCGAAGTCCAGACTCAAGAAACGTAAGTATTAGTTCGCACAAGATAGCTTTGATAATCAAAACAAAAAAATAATTTCATATAAAATCAAAAGCTATTTTGTCTATCGGCAAAATTAGCGATTTATATCGTATTAATTACAGTAATAAAGCAATGTTTGAAGGTGTGATACAGTTATTTTTACGGAGTATACTGAGTTTAAACTGAGGCGCGCGCCGTCTTTATCGTCTCTCTCTGCACAGTTCGGCTTGACGGGAAATTCGGGTAGCTTGATCAGTCGGCTCAATGCGCTGGGAGAGCGCTGCCGGTGCTGGGCGACAAAAAAAACCCGGTCGTGAGACCGGGTTTCAAGGGTCGCGATAGGATCGCGAAAAACTTTTCTTGTTCTGGATCGACGAACGACCGAAAGGGCCGTTCTGAAAGCGCTACCGCGCCTTGAAGGTCAGGCCGCGCGGCGGAAAGACAGGCTCATGCCACCACCGGACCGGTTGCGGCGGCGCTCTTCCGGCGGGATGTAAACGATGGCGCTGTGTTCGGTGCAGTAAGAAACGCCCGGCTCTACGCGCGTGTTGCACGGGAACACGTAGTTGCCGGAATCGCCTTCTGCCCATTTGCAGCAGCCAGGACGCGGAAGAGACAAGTCAGCCATGTTATTTTCCTTTATTCTTTCTAACCAGCGGCAAAAGCGCTCGAGCATCCTCCGCAAGAGAGGATCCGAACAGCTTCTTCGGTAATCGGATGTAATCGGCGCCTGGGACGTCATCCGTTGTCCACCCACGAAGGGTGCTCATTAGCAAGCGCAGGCTTTACATAAGCGGCACGTCATAAAAATGCAATAGAATAGCTGGCAATTCCGGATTGCGCGGAGTGCATACCGGGTTAACACACCGTTATCATTCAGTGTTTGCTGCCATCTGTTTCAGCCTTTCTCCGGACGGTACGGAAGGCGCCCTCCAGCGGCCTGCAACGCTTCCGGAGTGTCGAGATCCAGTCGCGCGGCGGAGCCGATCTCGACCTCCGTCACGAAGCCCGGATTTTCGGCGATGATATGGCGGGCGCCGACATCACCGCTCAGGTTCGTCAGGGCGCCGAAATACCGGCGGTCCCAGAGCACAGGGTTGCCGCGCTTGCCGTTCGCCGTCGCCATTACGATCAGCGCGGAGCTGCTGGCACGATAGGCGGAGACAAGTTCCTCCAGCGTCTCGGCTTCGATGCGCGGCATATCCCCCAGCAGCACGATCACCGCATCCGTGTCGGGGGCAAGCGCCGTCACACCGGCGCGGATCGAACCGGACATGCCGTCGGCAAAATCCGGGTTATGCACAAGAGCCACGTCCAGATCCGCGACCTCGGCGGCGATCTCGTCCGCCAGGTGTCCCGTGACCATCAGCACCTGCGCGAGGTTTGCGCCGCAGGCAGCCTCTGCCGCGTGCCGGATCAGGGCCTTGCCGTTCAGCGTGGCAAGCAGCTTGTTCGGCCCGCCCATGCGGGACGATTTGCCAGCGGCCAGTACGATCGCGGCGACCTTCGGAGCCTTGTCCTGGTGCTTTGCCTGGCGCGGCTGTGGCCGGGTTCCGATTTCCATGAGCAATCCTCCGACGCCCATCGCCGTGATTGTGTCCGGCGTCACCTTCAGCCCCGCGAGCAGGCGGTCCAGAACCCAGTCGAAGCCGTTTTCCCTGGGGCTGCGCGCGCAGCCCGGTGCGCCCAGAACAGGGATGCCCGACAGGTCCCCGAGCATCAGCAGATTGCCGGGATCGACAGGCATGCCGAGATGCTGCACGGTGCCACCCGCCTGATCGAGACCCGCCGGCAGGACATCCTGCCGGTCAATGACGGCCGAAGCGCCGAACAGGATCAGAAAATCAGCCCCCTGCCGGACCAGATCCCCCATGGCATCGGCAACCGCGTCCTGCGTGTGCGGGACGCGGATCTCGCACAACACGGAACTTCCGCTCGGCCGCAGCCGCTCTTCCAGCACCCTGCGGGTCTTGTCCATCGTCGCGGTCTTCAGATGAGGCAGCCGGGTCGCAACCAGCCCGATCCGGCGGGGTCTGAAGGGGGCGATCCGAACCGCACCGGCCAGCGCGGCCTCGGCGGCGACGACCTGCCCGCCAGGAAGCGCGAAGGAGATCACCTTGGCGGTCGCGACCATCCGTCCCGCCGCGACCTTGCCGTAATTGGCAAGCGTGGCGAAAGTGATCGCCGGGTCGATCCGGTTGGCCGTCGTGACCGCCTGCGCATCGACCACCAGCAATCCGTCGCAATCCGCATAGAGGTTCATGCGCCCGGTGAAGGCCGTATCATGGCTGACGCCGGAACCCATCGCCGCCCGGGCCAGCCTGCCGGCGGCCGCGTCCTCGCCGACATCGCCCGGGTCGAGCCGGGCAACCACGACACTGGCCATGCCCGCTGCTTTAAGATCGGCGCAATCCTTCGGCGTGAGCACATGTCCTTTTTTCAGGACCCGGTCCGGGAGTGCCGTCTTGTGGGCGAGAATACAGCCGCCCGCCTGGTCCGCCGGGAACGGGCCGAACTTCATGCGGCTGCTCCCGGTCCCTTGCGCAAGGCGCCGATGATCGAGCCAAGCACGGCAACCGCGATTTCTTCCGGCGACGCCGCGCCGATGTCCAGACCGATCGGAGCGTCGATCCTGTCACACAGCGACGGATCGAGCCCGGCTTCGGCGAACCGTTCCAGCCGCTTGCCATGGGTCTTGCGGCTGCCGAGCGCGCCGACATAAAAACATCCGGTCCTGAGGGCCTGGATCAGAGGAAAGTCATCGATTTTCGGATCGTGGGTGACGGCGGCCACCGCCGTAAACGCGTCCAGGGGAGTTTGTTTCAGGACATCTTCGGGCCATTCCGCCTGCAACGTTCCTTCCGGAAAGCGGGCGTCCGTGGCGAAGGCCGTGCGCGGATCGATGACGGTCACGTCCAGACCGGCGATCACCGCCATGGGCACAAGCGCCTGGCTGATATGAACGGCACCGATGATGATCAGCCGCGGTGCGGGTACGCAGACGTTGAGAAACACTTCTCCTGCATCGGTCGTGACCATGCCGGACTTGCCGGACCGGAAGCGCCGGTCGAATTCCTCCGCCAGCGGATCGGCGGAAAAATCGTCGGACCGGCGTACCAGCCGCTGCGCGCCGGACGCCATGTCGGTCACGAGAATGGCCGCGCGCCGTGCGGCGCGATCCTCGTTCAGGTCCTTGAGCAGGGAAAGATCCATGGTGTCAGGCGCGGTCCGTTGCCAGCTTGAGGCCCAGTCCGACCAGCAGCGAACCGCCGAGCCAGCGCGTCAGGTCCTGGAACCTGGACGACCGGGTGAGCCGTTTCTTGACCTGCGCCGCGAACACCACGGTCACCAGATCTGCTGACGTGAAGGCGAAGTTGACGATGGTGCCCAGCAGCAGGAATTGTATCCAGATCGGCATCGCGGATGCCGGACTGACAAATTGCGGCAGAAAGGCGATGAAGAACACGGCGACCTTCGGATTGAGGACTTCCACCAGAATGCTGTCGGCGAAGGCGCGCCGGGCGGATTTTGCGGCAAGCTCCGGCAGGGGGCCGGCCACCACCCTTGTCCGGATCATCTGGATACCGAGAAAGACCAGATAGCACCCGCCGGCCAGTTTCAGTGCGAAATAAAGCGTCGGCACGGCGGCGAACATTGCCGACAACCCGAACGCGGCGGCCAGCACGTGAACGTAACAGCCTGTATGTATGCCGGCAGCCGCCATCAGGCCGGCGCGCTGACCGCGCGCAATCGTCTGCGCGGCGGTATAGAGAAGGGCAGGGCCGGGCATGTAAGCGAACAGAAGCGTCGCGGCGGCAAAGGCAATCAGGGTGTCGGATGTCATCAGGGCGCTTTCCTGCTCAGGTCACGGGTTCGACATAAACCCGGATCCGGCCGCCGCAGGACAGGCCGACTCGCCAGGCGGTTTCGTCGGCAACGCCGAATTCCAGAGTGACCGGTTTTCCGGTGTCGATGACGTCGACGGCTTCCGAAACGACCGCGCCCTCGACGCATCCCCCGGAGACCGAGCCCTCGAAATTGCCGTCTGCGTCAATAACCAGATGCGCGCCCACCGGCCGCGGCGCGGACCCCCAGGTCTCGATCACGGTCGCAAGCGCGACCTGGCGCCCCGATCCGCGCCAGGCCTCGGCGGTTCTCAAAACATCTGCGATGGCTGACATGTCGGTGGCAGGCATGAATTCGTCCCCGGAGATCGAACACCGAATATAGACGTTTCGACGGACGATGAAAGAGACCGGAGAGCACAAACGGCGCCTGAGGAAACAGGCGCCGTCGGCAATGATCCGGGTCGGACCGGGCTTTTATTCGGCGGCCATGCGCAGAGCCGGGGCGGCGCTCAGCACGGCCCCGTCCACATGAGCCTCGAAGGTTTCGAAATTGCTGACGAACATTTCCACCAGTCTGGCGGCCTGAGCGTCATAGGCGTCCTTGTCGGCCCAGGTTTCGCGCGGGGTCAGGATCTGCGCGTCGACACCTGGAACGGAAACCGGAACCTCGAACCCGAAATTCGGGTCGGTGCGGACCTCGGCTTCCTTCAGGCGTCCCGACAGGGCGGCCTGCAACAAGGTGCGCGTGGCCTTGATCG
This sequence comes from Diophrys appendiculata, assembly GCA_006510565.1. Classification (NCBI taxonomy): domain Eukaryota; phylum Ciliophora; class Spirotrichea; order Euplotida; family Uronychiidae; genus Diophrys; species Diophrys appendiculata. The sequence goes on from RRYO01000002.1 coordinate 146,384, forward strand.
GCATGCGCGAACCCGTGCCGTAGGCGCCTCCGGTCCAGCCGGTGTTGACCAGCCAGCAATCCACGTTGTGCCGGGCGATCAGGTCCTTCAGGAGATTGCCGTATTCGGACGGATGCCGGGGCAGGAACGGGGCACCGAAGCAGGTCGAGAAGGTTGCCTGCGGTTCGGTGACGCCTTTTTCCGTGCCGGCGACTTTCGCCGTGTAGCCGGACAGAAAGTGGTACATGGCCTGCGCCGGGGTCAGGCGCGCGATAGGCGGCATCACGCCGAACGCATCGGCTGTGAGCATGATGATGGTCTTCGGCATCGGCGCGCGGCCGGTGGGGCTGGCATTGGAAATGAAGTGGATCGGATAGGCCGCGCGGGTGTTTTCGGTCTTGCTGCCGTCATCGAAATCGGGAACCCGGTTCTCGTCGAGGACCACATTCTCAAGGACGGTGCCGAACCGCTGGGTCGTGGAGTAGATCTCCGGTTCCGCCTCCGCCGACAGCTTGATGGTTTTCGCGTAGCAGCCGCCTTCGAAATTGAAGACACCGCTTTCGCTCCAGCCGTGTTCGTCGTCGCCGACCAGCGTACGCTCGGGGTCGGCGGACAGGGTCGTCTTGCCCGTCCCGGACAGGCCGAAGAAAATCGCCGTGTCGCCCGCATCGCCCACATTGGCTGAGCAATGCATGGGCATGACGCCCTTGGCGGGCAGCAGATGGTTGAGCATGGTGAAGACGGATTTTTTCATTTCACCGGCATAAGAAGACCCGCCGATCAGGATGATCTTGCGGGTCAGGTCGCACGCAATCACCGTTTCGGTCCGGCAGCCGTGCCGGTCCGGCACACCCTTGAAGCTCGGCAGGTCGACGATCGTCATTTCCGGATCGAACCCTGCCAGTTCAGCGCGCTCGGGCCTGAGCAGCAGGTTGCGGATGAAAAGCGAATGCCAAGCATATTCTGTATAGACGCGGACCGGCAGCCGGTGGGCCGGGTCCGCGCCGCCGTGAAGATCCTGGGCAAACAGTTCCAGGCCTTCGGCATGCTCGATGAAATCGGCGAGCAGCAGGTCGAACTGTTCGCGGGTCATCTGCCCGTTGTTGTCCCACCAGACGGTGTCTTTCGTTTCGTCATCCAGAACCACGAACTTGTCCTTGGGGGACCGGCCCGTGTGGACACCCGTGTCGGCGACCAGGGCGCCGCCCGACGTGATCCGGGCTTCGCCGCGGGAAACGGAATACTCGTACAGCGCAGGCTCGTTTTGGTTCCAATAGAGCGCCTTCAAGCCTTTGAAGCCGAAGGTTTCGCAGCCAATTGAGGGATTCCTGACACCAACTTCTTGCATTTTCCCGCAGTCCTCGTGATGTGGGCTTGTACTGTCGCTGCCGGACGAAGTTAAGAAAGGCTAAATCCGGCTGTGAGGGCTGCGAACGTAGTGGAACGGCCATGTGCCAGCAAGACCGCCAAAGGTGCTAAATCTTTGTTTAATCGATTAAAAACATCCCCGAAACTGACGATGATTAATTTGGACGTCAAACTAAAAACCGAAACCTTCGGATTGTTCGCTCTCTCGATCGAAATGAAAGAAAGCGAGCTCTTTTCGCGTCTTCGCGGCCGGGAATCGGTGGCAGGTTGACGGTCGGCACACACAGACTACGGTGAGAAGCCGTCTTGAAATCATGCGCACCCGACCCCACCATGCAGCCCGCGGGTGGTCCGGGGCGCCAGGTTGCGGAGGCACGCCCGCCGAACACCGGGTTTGCCTTAATTTATGCGCATTTAGCAGGCCAAAGGCTGTGTTACATTATTGCAGATGAGCCGATGCGCGCCATCGGTGCGTTGCCGGAAATGGAAAAACAAAGCATGCCGACAATTGCTCTGGTCGATGACGACCGCAACATTCTCACTTCGGTCTCGATCGCTTTGGAAGCCGAAGGCTATCGCGTCCAGACCTATACGGACGGTACATCCGCGCTTGACGGGCTGCAGAGCGATCCGCCGGAACTGGCGATATTCGATATCAAGATGCCGCGCATGGATGGCATGGAACTGCTGCGGCGCCTGCGTCAGAATTCAGATCTGCCGGTGATATTCCTGACGTCCAAGGACGATGAGATCGATGAATTGTTCGGCCTGAAGATGGGCGCCGACGATTTCATCCGCAAACCCTTCTCCCAGCGGCTTCTGGTCGAACGCGTGCGCGCCGTGCTGCGCCGTGCGCAGCCCAAGGACGCGTCGGCCCCGCGCGACGATGCCGACAAGCTGCTGGAACGCGGCCAGTTGCTGATGGATCAGGAGCGGCATACCTGCACATGGAACAACAAGCCGGTCACGCTCACGGTGACCGAATTCCTGATCCTGTCCGCGCTGGCGCAACGCCCGGGCGTCGTGAAAAGCCGCAATGCGCTGATGGATGCGGCCTATGACGACCAGGTCTATGTCGACGACCGCACCATCGACAGCCACATCAAGCGCCTGCGCAAGAAGTTCAAGGTGGTTGACGACGACTTCGACATGATCGAAACCCTGTATGGTGTCGGTTACCGTTTCCGGGAAGCCTGATAGGAACGCCTGCCGGCGCTCGACCGCAATGCGGGCATGCCGGCCAGGGTCCTGATCGGGGCGCGGGCAGTCGCCGGCGGAACGATTCACTACACTCGGGGAAGGTCCTTTATGGCGGTTGACGGCGAGCACGTGGAACGGGGTGCCGCCTCCGAACCTCAAACCGGTTCGGATCGCTCCCGCTTGCGCCAGCTTGGCAACAAGCGCATTCGCCGCCGCCTGCTGAACCAGCTCGGCCGCATTTTCGGCACCTATGTGCTGTCGTCCCTGACCCGCCGGATCATCGCGATCAACCTGGTCGGTCTGCTCGCCCTTGTGATCGGGATCCTGTACCTCAACCAGTTCCGCGCCGGGCTGATCGACGCGCGGGTGCAGAGCCTGCTGACCCAGGGTGAAATCATCGCTGGCGCCATCGCCGCCTCGGCCACCGTGGACACGGGCACGATCACCGTCGATCCGGAGCGCCTGTTGCAGCTTCAGGCGGGCGAAAGCATCACGCCGACCCAGGAGGACCTCGACAGCCTGGACTTTCCGATCAATCCGGAAAGGGTCGGCCCGGTTCTGCGCAGGCTGATTTCACCGACAAAGACCCGCGCCCGGATCTACGATCCCGAAGGCATCCTGATCCTCGACAGCCGGCATCTTTATACCAGTGCCCAGATCCTGCGCTTCGACCTGCCGCCGCCGAATGCCCAGGAGGAGGGCTTCTGGGACACCGTCTGGCAATGGGCCAAGCGCTGGCTGCGTCAGGGCGACCTGCCGATCTATCAGGAAGTCGGAGGTGGCGACGGGCGTGCCTATCCGGAAGTGGAGGCGGCTCTTGCCGGCTCTCCGGCCAGTGTCACCCGGGTCTCCCAGCGGGGCGAACTGATCGTCTCCGTGGCGGTACCGATCCAGCGCTTCCGCGCGGTGCTCGGGTCGCTGCTGCTGTCGACGCAGGGCGGCGACATCGATGCCATCGTGCGCGCGGAACGGATCGCGATCATCCGGGTGTTCCTGTTCGCGGCGACCGTGACGATCCTGCTGTCGATTCTGCTGGCAGGGACCATCGCGGGGCCCGTGCGGCGCCTGGCGGCGGCTGCGGATCGCGTCCGACGGGGGTCGAACTCGCGCGAGGAAATTCCTGATTTCTCCGACCGGCAGGATGAAATCGGGCATCTGGCGCGCTCGTTCCGGGAGATGACCAACGCGCTTTACAACAAGATCGATGCGATCGAACAATTCGCCGCCGACGTCGCTCACGAACTGAAAAATCCGCTGACGTCGCTGCGCAGCGCCGTGGAAACGTTGCCGCTGGCCAGGTCGAAGGAGTCGCAGGACCGGCTCATGGAGGTGATCCAGCACGATGTCCGCCGTCTGGACCGCTTGATCAGCGATATTTCCGACGCATCCCGGCTCGACGCGGAACTGGCCCGTATCCAGGCGGATCCCATCGATCTGGCGGAACTTCTGCGCAACATGGCCGATGCCGCCAACGAACGCTCGGCGGTGGTGGAGGCCGGCGTCAAGCTGACAGTTGCAGACGCCCAGGGTGCAAAACCCTACAGGATGCTGGGCCATGACATCCGTCTGGGCCAGGTGATCAGCAATCTCCTGGACAATGCCAGATCGTTCTCGGCGGAGGACGGAACGGTCCGGCTCGACCTGAGCCGTGAAGGCCGGATGATCAGGATCACCGTCGATGACGACGGTCCGGGAATCCGGGCGGAAAACACGGAGCGCATCTTCGAACGGTTCTACACCGACCGTCCCGACGGCGAGGGTTTCGGCAACAATTCCGGGCTCGGCCTGTCGATCTCCCGCCAGATCGTCGAGGCCCATGGCGGCACGCTGTCCGCAGCCAACCGGCTGGAACCTGACGCGGACGGCAACCAGAAGATCGTCGGGGCCCGCTTCACCATTCGCCTGCCCGCCGGGGTTGCCAAGTGAACCGACCCGCCGTTCACGCCAATTGCCTGATCCTGGGAACCTGCGGACTTTTGATCCGGGGCGACGCAGGTTCGGGCAAGTCGTCCTTGTGCGATACCTTGATCGAGGCAGCGCGGGCGAAAGGCAATCTCGGGCAACTGGTGGCCGACGACTATGTTTTTGTCTCGGCGGAACACAGCCGACTGCTGGCCAGAGTGCCGGAGACCATTTCCGGCAGGATGGAAATTCGCGGTTTCGGTCTTGTCGACACGGCTTGCCTGCCGGAGGCTCATGTCGGTCTGATTGTCGATCTGGTGCCGCTGGACCGGGTTGAGCGCCTGCCGGAGGCTGCTCTCGGGCAAGGTTTGCTGGAAGGCATGCAGGTCCCGGTCCTGCATTGCCCTATCAACATGCCGGATATTTCCCTGCGGCTCGTTCGCTGGGCGTTGCGCCGTCTTCTGCCGGATGCGCCTGATTATATTTAGGGCACTGCCTGTGTTTTTTACTTGCAACTGATCAAACGGTTGAAGAGAGTGCAACAGACTGATAAACGCCCGGCTCTGTCAGGATCCCGTGCTTGGATCCGCAGCTCATCGCACTCGATAATCAGGCAATACCACGTATGATCGGACTTGTACTTGTGACCCACGGACGCCTCGCCGAAGAATTCAAGGCGGCGCTGGAACATGTTGTTGGTCCTCAGGAGCAGGTCGAGACGATTTCCATCGGGCCCGATGACGACATGGAGCAGCGCCGCCAGGACATTCTGGCCGCCGTGGAAGCTGCCAACACCGGCAAGGGCGTGGTCCTTTTGACCGACATGTTCGGCGGAACGCCGTCCAATCTGGCGATTTCGGTCATGGACAGCAAATCCGTGGAAGTTGTGGCTGGCGTGAACCTGCCGATGCTGATCAAGCTCGCCAGCGTGCGCTCCGACCGGGACCTCGCGGATGCCGTCGACGAAGCCCGCCAGGCCGGTCAGAAATACATCTCGGTCGCCAGTCAGGTATTGTCGGGGCAGAACTGACAGAGACAATGACCGCGCCGACCGTGTTGCAAAAAGAGCTCATCATCGTCAATCGCCGTGGCCTGCACGCGCGCGCCTCCGCGAAACTCGTCAAGCTGGTGGAAACCTTCACGGCCGAAGTGCATGTGTCGAAGGACGGCCAGACGGTCGGCGGCACTTCGATCATGGGGCTGATGATGCTTGCTGCCAGTCCGGGGTGCAGCATCAATGTCTCCGTCACCGGGGAAGATGCGGATGCGGCCCTGACCGCCATTTGCGACCTGGTCGAGGGCGGTTTCGGCGAGACCGATTGATTTTCGCCCGGTTCGCCGCCACCATGCGGTGTCACACCCCAGGCGGCCGGTCATCCTGAGTATCCTCGATCGTGCTGTCCCCTCACCACCGTTCGAGGACGCAAATGCCGAGCCAGACCGAGGACCGACTGATTTTTGCTGCGCGCACCGCGCTGGCGCATGTTCATGAGGCCCTCGAGCTGGAGTTCGCCTTCGAACTCTGGGACGGCTCACGGGTCCCAGCCGACGCGCCCGCGGACGGCCTGCGGCTGGCATTGTCGGAGACCGCGCTGACCCGGCTGCTGCGCCGGCCGAAGCTCAAGACCCTGATAGATCTTTATGCCCAGGGCGATGTCGACCCCAGGGGCGGCAGCATCTTCGACTTCGCCGCAAGGCGGCCCGCGATCAAGAGCCGGGAGATCCGCAAGCGTCTCAACAAGGGGCTGCTCCTGAAGAGTGCCCTGCCGCTGCTCCTGGGACCGGGGTCCGCAAGACGGGGTCGGGGATCGGGCGGTCTTGGTGGTCTCGATGCCGGTCAGCGCGCGGACAGGGGCTCGGGCAGCCGCAAGGACGACATCGCCTTTCACTATGATGTCTCCAATGATTTCTACCGCCGGTTTCTCGATCCGGAGATGGTCTATACCTGCGCCTATTTTACCGACTGGTCGAACGATCTGGCAACCGCCCAGAAAGACAAGCTGGACATGATCTGCCGCAAGCTGCGGCTCAAGCCGGGCGATCGCTTGCTGGATATCGGCTGCGGCTGGGGGGCCCTGATCTGCCACGCGGCCGAGCACTACGGAGTCACCGCGGTTGGGGTGACGCTGGCCGAGGAACAGTTGAAACTCGCCCGGGAGCGGATCGCCCAACGGGGCCTTCAGGACCGGGCCTCCGTCGAATTGATCGACTATCGCGAGATGACCGGAAGTTTCGACAAGATCTCCTCCATCGGCATGTTCGAGGCCGTCGGTCTGGACAATTTCGACAATTACTTCCGGAGCGTTCACCGCCTGCTGCGGCCACGCGGTCTTTATCTTCATCATGCGATCACCCGGCGGGGCAAAAAGGACCTGAAGGCCTTTCGCCGCAAGAAACCGGAGTATCAGGCCCTTGTTCGCTATATTTTTCCGGGCGGCGAGGTCGACCATATCGGCTGGACGCTCACCAACCTGGAGGCCCACGGCTTCGAGGTGCACGATGTCGAGGCCTGGCGTGAGCACTATGCCCGCACCACACGGCTTTGGGCCGAGAATCTCATGGAGGTGAAGGACGCGGCGATCGCGGAGATCGGCGAGCAGAGGTACCGGCTCTGGCTTGCCTATCTCATCGGTGTATCGCTCGGCTTCGAACGGGGTTCGATCGGAATTTTTCAGACCGTGGCGACACGGCGCACCAAGGGCCCGTCCGGCATGCCGCCGTCACGGGAGGATCTCTACCGCTGAGCCTTTTTTTTCCCGGCCGCAAGAGTGCGCGTCATGGTCCTGCCCGGGATGTCCTGCCCGGGATCTGCTGCCCGGGGTCTGCTGGACGATCTTCACTGATCCGGATCGGTGTCGGGCTTCGAAGGATATAAAGAATTCTTTATATCTTTATTGCTAAGCGATGCCTCGGGCGCTATAACCCCGGAAACGGGTTCCGGCATCCTCCGGAATCCGCTTGCGGCTTTGCGATGCCGTCGCGGACGTTGCCATTCAATAGGGCGGCTGCATTTCTACAGGGCCGGGCTCTCAGCAGGCTCCAACATCAGGACACTTTCATGACCGACTACATTATCAAAGACATCGGGCTCGCGGACTGGGGGCGTACCGAAATCGAGATCGCTGAACACGAGATGCCGGGCCTGATGGCCTGCCGTGAGGAATTCGGTGACTCCAAGCCGCTCAAGGGCGCCCGGATCGCCGGATCGCTTCACATGACGATCCAGACCGCCGTGCTGATCGAGACCCTGACCGCGCTGGGCGCCGAAGTCCGCTGGGCTTCCTGCAACATCTATTCCACCCAGGACCAGGCTGCCGCCGCCATCGCCGCCACGGGTGTTCCGGTCTTCGCCGTCAAGGGCGAAACCCTGGAAGAATACTGGGACTATGCCGACAAGATCTTCGACTTTGCCGACGGCGCCAACATGATCCTGGACGATGGCGGCGACGCCACGCTCTACATCCTGATGGGTGCGCGGGTCGAGGCCGGCGAAACCGATCTCATCGAGACCCCGACCTCCGAGGAAGAGGAATGCCTGTTCGCGCAGATCAAGAAGCGCATGGCAGCCAATCCGGGCTGGTTCACGAAGCAGAGAGATCTGATCCAGGGCGTGTCGGAAGAGACCACCACCGGTGTGCTGCGTCTTTATGAAATGCAGAAGAAGGGCGGACTGCCGTTCCCGGCGATCAACGTCAACGACAGTGTCACCAAGTCGAAATTCGACAACCGGTACGGTTGCCGTGAATCCCTGGTCGACGGCATCCGCCGCGGCACCGATGTCATGATGTCGGGCAAGGTCGCCGTCGTCTGCGGTTACGGCGATGTCGGCAAGGGCTCCGCGCAGTCGCTCGCCGGTGCCGGCGCGCGCGTGATCGTCACCGAAATCGATCCGATCTGCGCCCTGCAGGCATCCATGGACGGCTTCGAGGTCAAGACCATGGAACAGGCCCTGCCGGAAGGCGACATTTATGTCACCGCCACCGGCAACAAGGACATCATCAGCTTCGACCACATGCGTGGCATGAAGGACATGGCGATCGTCTGCAACATCGGCCACTTCGACAACGAGATCCAGGTCGCCGCGCTCAAGAACACCAAGTGCCGCCCGGTCAAGGACCAGGTCGACATGTATGAGTTCCCGGACGGCAAGCGCATGATCCTGCTGTCCCAGGGCCGCCTGGTGAACCTGGGCAACGCCACCGGCCATCCGAGCTTTGTGATGTCCGCGAGCTTCACCAACCAGGTTCTGGCGCAGATCGAGCTCTTCTCCAAGGGCGATCAGTACAAGAACGAAGTTTATGTGCTGCCCAAGCATCTGGACGAGAAGGTTGCCCGCCTGCATCTGGAGAAGCTCGGCGTGACGTTAACCGAGCTGTCAAACGAACAGTCTCAATATCTGGGGATTAACAAGACCGGTCCGTTCAAGCCTGAACACTACAAATACTGATTTTATCGGGGCGGCCCACTAGATGTGGTGACCGCCCCGATTCGGTCTTGGGAACAGAAAAAAGCAGGACCCTTCAATTTTAAGGGTCCTGTTAACTTTTCAGTTACGGACTCTTCTGCGTGATTCTCAAAAAGGTTATGGTTTAAGCGAATCAAGGGCCAGGAGGCGGATGTCCTTGATTTGCTCCCGAAAACCGGGGGCTGCGGCCCGCATCAGCGGGCAGAGCGGCGTTAAGGGGATCACACTATGCCGAAAGGCAGCATGAACGGCGCGCGGCCACGCGCGACGTGGCGCATTTGGAGTCTGAAATCGGCGAAGTCCGGCGCTATCGTGCTGGTCGGGGCGGGTCTGTTCGCAAGCCCCGCCGCAGCCGATATTCTGGCCGATACCTCCGCCGTCATCAATCCCGATAGCATGATTCTTTTCGGTGCGCTCGGCGGAATGTGCGCTTTCGCGGTCACCGCGGCCATCGCCCTGGTGCGCCACCGCAAACAGGCGGCGCAGGTCACCGGGACCCTGGAAAAGGAAAAGAGCGATCTGAAATTCCGGGTGGATCGTCTCGAAGCGATGCTCAACACCGACGAACAGCGCGTCATCGTGTGGACCGGCAACGGCGCCATGCCACAGATCTGGGGTGTCCTGCCGGAAAAATCGGGCGTACCGCGGCCGCCGGCGCAATTGCTGGCCTTCGGCAGTTGGTTGACGGCAAAATGCGCCGGCGATCTGGAACATCATCTGGATACGCTGTTCCGCACCGGCGAAGCCTTTACCACGACATTGAAGACGCGCACCGGCAGTTATGTCGAGGCGCTTGGACGGACGACCGGCGGCGCGGTCGTGCTGCGCCTGCGTGACCTGACCGGCGAGCGGCAGATGCAGGCGGAGCTGGCAGCCCGCAACGCCAAGATTTCCGGCGAGCTGCACATGCTGCATGCCCTGCTGGATGCGATGCCCGCGCCCGCCTGGCAGCGGGATGCGCAAGGCACGCTGATCTGGGCGAACGAGGCCTATGCCGAAGCCGTCGAGATGCCGGACGCCCCCAGCGCCGTGAAGCAGAGCGCGACCTTCCTGGACGCGGCGGCCCGCACGGCGATGGCCGTTCAACGCACGGAAGACGGCTGTTTCAATGCCCGTATTCCGATTGTGGCGTCCGGTGAGCGCCGGGTGTTCGAGGTCACCGATGTCAACGCGAATGTCGGCGGGGCCGGCATTGCCGTGGACATCAGCGAACTGGAACAGGCGCGCAAGGAACTTGGCCGGGCCGAGGATTTCCACGGCCGGACGCTCGACCAGTTGGCCGCGGCGGTGGCCATCTACAGCGCCGACCGCAAGCTGCAGTTCTACAACGCGGCGTTCCGTCAGCTTTGGGATCTCGATCCGGCGTTTCTGGAAGGTCACCCGGAGGACGGCGCCGTCCTCGATGCCCTGCGGGCCGCGCGCAAGATCCCCGAACAGGCGGATTACCGGGTCTGGCGCAACAAGATGCTGAACAGCTATCAGTCGCTTGAAGCCCGCGAAAGCTGGTGGCACCTGCCGGACGGGCGCACGCTGCGCGTGATCGCCAACCCGCATCCTCAGGGCGGCGTGACCTATATCTACGAGAATGTCACCGAGCAACTCGACCTGGAAAGCCGCTACAACGCGCTGACACGGGTCCAGGGCGAGACCCTCGACAATCTGTCGGAGGCTGTCGCCGTTTTCGGGTCCGACGGACGCCTGCGCCTCTGGAATCCGGCGTTCGGCCTCATCTGGGGTCTGGAAGAAGGCCGGCTCGCCGAATTGCCCCATGTCAACGAAGTGGTGTCCGCCTGCACGCTCAGCGACATGGAACGGGGCGCCTGGGAGCAGCTTGCCGGCAATGTCACCGGACTGCTCGACAACCGCACCCAGAAGGTCAGCCGGCTGGAGCGCCACAACGGCGACGTTCTGGACTATGCGACCGTGCCGCTGCCGGACGGGGGCACGCTGGTGACCTTTGTCGACGTCACCGACAGCGTCAATGTGGAACGTGCCCTTCTTGAAAAGAACGAGGCCCTGGAACAGGCGGATCAGATCAAGAACGCCTTCATCCAGCATGTTTCCTACGAATTGCGCTCGCCTCTGACCAACATCATCGGCTTCGCCCAGCTTCTGGCCGATCCCAAATTCGGTGAACTGTCCGACAAGCAGAGCGAATACGCCGACTACATTCAGTCCTCGTCTTCCGCGCTTCTGGCCATCATCAACGACATTCTGGACCTCGCAACTCTGGACGCCGGCATCATGGAGCTGGATCTGGGCGAGGTTGACGTGGCCTCGACCGTGTCGGCTGCCGTCGAGGGGCTGAAGGACCGGATCGCGGAGGCCAGGATCAATCTGCGCACCCATGTTCCGGAAAACATCGGCATGATGGTCGCGGACGAAAAGCGCCTGCGCCAGGTGCTGTTCAATCTCATCGCCAATGCGGTGCGCTATTCCGAAGCCGATGGTGTCGTCGATGTCAGTTGCAGCCGTCAGGACGACTCGGTCACCTTTGTCGTCAAGGACCACGGCTACGGCATCCCGGCGGAGATCCTGACCCAGGTGTTCAACCGTTTCGTCGGTCACGACACCGGCGCCCGGCGTCAGGGAGCCGGCCTCGGCCTTGCGATCGTCAAGAGTTTCGTGGAACTGCACGGCGGAACCGTCGACATCCAGTCCGACGAAGGCAAGGGCACGACCGTATCCTGCGCGTTCCCGGCGCGGCCCGAACTTGCGGAACATGTCGCGGCGGAATAGGCCGCCTTTTCTTTTCTTGTCGAGGCCTGGATGGCAGATCATGAGCTGAGCCGCCTGAAATCGGTTTTTCTGGCCGTGGAGATTGCCGACGAAGCCGGCACGCGCGAACTTGCCAACGACATCGCGATGGTCTTGAAAGCCGGGGACACGGTCTGTCTTTCCGGCGATCTCGGCGCCGGAAAATCGGCTTTTGCGCGTGCGCTCGTGCGCGCCCTTGCCGGCGAACCGGACCTGGAAGTCCCCAGCCCGACCTTTACGCTGGTGCAGACCTACGACCTTGACCGGTTCGACCTGTCCCATCTCGATCTTTACCGGCTGGAAGACCCGGAAGAGCTGGACGAACTGGGGCTTGAGGACCTGCTTGAAACCGGCGCCGCGCTGATCGAATGGCCGGAAAAGGCGGAGGACCTGATGCCTGCCGCCGCAGTGTGGATCCAGATCACCCAGCCTCCCGGAGACACCGATCAACGGCTCTTCCGTTTTTCCGCGGCTTTCCAGGACTGGCAGCGGCGCATTGCCGACACGCTGAAGACACGGGATTTCCTGCGGGCGTCCGGGCGCGGCCACGCCGGCCGCCGGTTCCTGGCAGGCGATGCCTCCCTGCGCAGCTTCGAGACCGTGCACGAAAGCGGGCGGACGGACGTTCTCATGCGCTGGCCGTTCCTGGGCGAGGCGGTCCCTGCCGGCGTTCTGGCCTATATGGACAAGGTGCATCTGGCGCGGGACTGCCGTGCCGTCCTGGCGATCGGGTCCGAGTTGCGCCTGCACGGGTTTCTGGCGGCGGAGGTTCTGGCCGCGGATCCCGGTGAAGGCCTGGTTCTGTCCCGGGATCTGGGCCGCGAGACGATTGTCCGGGACGGCAGGCCGGAGCCCGAACGCTATCACGCGGCGGTCGAAGTGCTGGCCGCCATGCATGCCCGGTCCTGGCCCGATAGCGTCGCGCTGGACGACGGCACGCTCTACACGCTGCCAGTCTATTCACCGGAGGCCATGATCGCGGAGGCGTCGCTGTTTCTGGACTGGTATGTTCCGGAGCGGTTCGACGTGGCGGCCGATGCGCGCACGCGCGCTGACTTCGAGGCGCTCTGGCGCGGAGTGCTGGACCGGTTGAGCGGTGCCCGCACGGGCTGGGTGCTACGCGACTATCATTCTCCCAATCTTCTCTGGCAGGAGGGGGCGGAGGGCATCGGCCGCATCGGCCTGATCGACTTTCAGGATGCCGTGCGCGGGCCGGTTGCCTATGACGTCGCCTCGCTCCTTCTGGATGCCCGTACGGATATCGACGCAGCCCTGGAAACGGCGCTTTTCGACACCTATGTCTCGGCCATGGAAGCCGGTACGCCCGATTTCGACAGGCAGGCGTTCGCGGATGCCTACGCGATCATGGCTGCCCAGCGGATTTCGAAGATCCTCGGGATCTTCGTCAGGCTGGCGCGGCGGGACGGCAAGCTGGTTTATTTGAACCATTTGCCGCGCATGCTAGCCTATCTCGACAGGGTGCTTGACAGACCCGTCCTGTCGGACTTGAAAGACTGGTACGCCAGCTATCTGCGCTGAAGACGCGCCCGAGAACGCCCGTGAACATGCCTCAAAGACGCCCCGTCGGGCAGGTTGCCACCAATCGAGAGACGAAATGACCAAACCGCGGTTTAGGGTACGACGTCACGAAATTGTCCGTTCTGAGCGGTCCGAAGAATGCCGGTCTGGCCGCGCCATGCTGCGTCAGGGTGTTTGCCCCATGAGACAGGCCGCCGCTTCCTTGCTCTCCTTTTTCCGAACGAAGCCTGAAGGCAGATTGTCATGAGTTCGAAATCCGGACCTTCCAAAGCCATGATCCTGGCCGCCGGCCTCGGCAAGCGCATGCGCCCGCTGACGGCCACGACCCCGAAACCGCTGATCGAGGTCAACGGCCAGGCCTTGATCGACCATGGCATGGACCGTCTGGCGGCGGCCGGTGTGAAGACCTGCGTCGTCAACGTGCATTACCTGGCCGATCTCGTTGAAATCCATGTCCTGCGCCGCGCGGACATGGAAATCATCGTGTCCGATGAGCGCGAACAATTGCTCGACACCGGCGGCGGCATCAGGAAGGCGCTGCCGCTGCTCGGCGGCGAACCGTTCTTCCAGCTCAATTCCGATACCTGCTACTGGATCGAGGGCGTCAAGCCGAACCTGGAACACATGGTCGATGCCTGGGACGAAAGCCGCATGGACGCTCTGTTGTTGATCGCGGAGACCGTCAAGTCCGTCGGTTATCTTGGCCGGGGCGATTTCGATCTCGCCAGGGACGGCACCTTGACGCGCCGCCCGGAGAAGGCAGTCACCCCGTTTGCCTATGCGGGGGCGGCCATATTGCACCCGCGCCTGTTTGACGGCGCGCCGGAGGGGCCGTTCTCCATGAACCGTCTGTTTGACAAGGCGATCGAGAACGGCCGTCTGTTCGGTGTCCAGATGGAAGGCCTCTGGCTGCATATCGGCACGCCCGAAGCAATCGGTGCCGCCGAATACGCCGTTCGCGAAAGCGCGGCCTGACCATGACGGACAGCGCCAGGCTGTGGTCCGTTCCGCCGTCGGTTCCGTTTCTGAAGACGCTTGTCGACACCCTGGTCGACGGTACGCTGGTTCCGGGCTTCCGTCCGCTTGACGATCCGCTCCTTCTGGCGGGGGCGACACTCTATCTGCCCACCCGCAGGGCGGCCCGTCTGTTGCCGGACCTGTTCCAGCAGCGCTTCGAGGGCCGACCGGTACTGCTGCCGGTGATCCGCCCGGTCGGCGACACGGACGAGGATCTGCAGAGCCTGACCGGCGAAATCGATCTGGAGCCGCTGCCGCCCGCCATGCCCTTGCTGGAACGCCATCTGGCGATGACCCGGCTGGTCAAGGCCTGGAAGGGCACGCTGCGGCGGGAAGCGCTCAGCCTGAGGTCGGACGAACCGCTCGGGCTGCCGGCCTCCACTGCGGATGCCGCCTGGCTGGCCGGCGACCTGCTGACGCTGATGGACGAAGTCGAGACCGAAGAGGCCGACTGGTCCGGGCTTGCCGGTCTGGTGCCGGAGGACCACGCCCGCTACTGGCAGATCACGCTGGATTTCCTGCAGATCGTGCGCCAGGCCTGGCCCGCGCATCTGCGGGAACTGGGCCATATGGACCCGAAGGCCCGGCGCTCTGCGCTGATCCGCAGGGAAGCGCAGCGACTGAAACGGGCGCCTCGGAGGGGACCGGTGATCGTGGCCGGGGTCACGGGGTCTGTCCCGGCGACTGCGGAACTTCTGAAAGTGGTTGCCGGACTTCCGGGTGGCGCCATCGTGCTGCCCGGTCTGGACAGGTTCATGGACGAGGAGTCCTGGACGGTCCTTGGCCAGCGCGGCGGCCCGCGGCCCTCATCCGCCGGGTCCGGCGCGCACACGCTGCCCTCGCATCCGCAATATTCGCTGAAGCAATTGCTGGAGCGGCTCGGCACGACGCGGGCGCAGGTCCGCCAACTGGGACCGGACCCGGACGCCGCGCTGCTTTTGCGCGAGCACCTGGTCTCCGAAGCCTTGCGCCCGGCGGAAACCTCGGACGGCTGGACCGGCTTTCTGGCCGGATATCCGGAAGCGGACCGGTCCGCGGCGCTCGAGAGTGTCGCGATCCTGACCGCGCGCAACGAGGCGGACGAGGCGTTGAGCGTCGCCATTGCCCTGCGGGAGGCGATTGAACGCGACGAGACCGCGGCCCTGGTCTCGCCGGACCGGATGCTGACCCGCCGGGTCGCGGCCGAACTCGCGCGCTGGAACATCCAGGTCGACGACAGCGCCGGAAAGCCGCTCGACCAGACCGCGCCGGCCATCCTTGCGATCCTTGCCGCGAAGCTGGCGCTGAACGGCTGCGACCCGATCGACCTGCTGGCCCTGCTCAAGCATCCCCTGACCAGGCTCGGCCTGCCGGTCAGGGACGTGCGCGCGGCAGCCCGGGCACTTGAGCGCGGCGTCGTGCGCGGTCCGCGTGCCCGGCCCGGTGTCGCCGGGCTCAAACAGGCGGTCGAGGCCTGCCGCGAAGACGCGGGCAAGGCCCACACGCCCCGCTGGAAGAAAATCCACGATGCGGACTGGGATGTGATCGCGAATCTGGTGGACCGGCTCGCGGCGGCGCTGGAGCCGCTGGAAGAGCTTGCCACCGGGCACGAACCGATGGATGTGATCGCGCTCGCCAAAAGTCATGTCCGGGTCATCGAGGCGGTCGCCGTGGACGAGGACGGCTCGCTTGCGGAGCTCTATGCGGCGGAGGCCGGCGAAGCCCTGGCGCAGTTTCTCACCGGTCTTCTCGAGGCCGGCTCGAGCGGGCTTGAAATTCCGCCGGGCGAATGGCCGTCGGTGCTGCCGGCATTGATGTCCGGACAGGCCGTGCGCCGCCGGTTGCCGGGCGACACGCGGGTCCAGATCCTCGGGCCCATGGAAGCCCGCCTGCAATCCTTCGATGTCATGATCCTGGGAGGGCTCAACGAAGGGGTCTGGCCGCAGCGCACGCGCAACGACCCGTGGCTGAACCGTCCGATGAAACGGGACATGGGGCTGGAACCGCCGGAGCGCCGACTGGGGGCCGCAGCCCATGATTTCGCGCAAGGCCTGGGTGCAAGGCGGGTGCTCTTGTCGCGGACCGCGCGTGCCGACGGCGCGCCCACCGTCGCCTCGCGCTGGCTGCAGCGGCTGACCACCCTGGCCGGCCCCGGCCTGACCCGAGAGATGGAGCAGCGGGGCGGACATTATACCGGGCTCGCCGCCCTGCTGGACCGCCCCGCCGGACCGGTGCGGCCGGCAAGACGGCCCGAGCCGAGGCCGCCGCTCGCAGCCAGACCGAACTCGCTGTCGATCACCGAGATCGAGCGGCTCATCCGCGACCCTTACGCGATCTTCGCCCGGCACGTGCTCGACCTGCAGCCGGTCGATCCCGTTGGCGGCGAACCGGGAGCCGCCGACAAGGGCAACCTTGTTCACGACGCCCTCGCCCGGTTCCTGATGACCTGGACCGGGCCGTTCGACGACAGCGCCGTTGCGGCGCTGGTGGAGATCGGCGAAGTCCTGTTCGAACCGCTGGATGCCTTCCCGGCGATCCGCGCGCTGTGGTGGCCCCGGTTCCAGAAAATTGCCGCCGGCTTCGTGGCCTATGAGGCCGCGCGGTCGAAATCCGTTGCGCAGCGTTTCCTGGAAATCGGCGGCGGGGTCGATCTGAAACTGCCCGGTTTCGACTTCCGCCTGCGCGGCCGCGCGGACCGGATCGATCTTCTGGTCGGCGGCGGTCTGTCGGTGATCGACTACAAGACCGGCCAGGTGCCCTCGCAGAAGCAGATCGATGCGTTGCTGTCTCCGCAACTGCCGCTGGAAGCGGCGATGATCAAACGGTTCGGTTTCAAGGATGTGCCGGCGGATGCCGCCGTGTCGGATTTGCTCTATCTGCAGCTCAAGGGGGGCTCGGACCCGGTGATCGAAGCGCCGCGCAATCCCAGGGACATCCCGCTTGAAGGTCTGATCGAGGATGCCTGGGCGCGTCTGGAACAGTTGATCGCCCATTATGCCAGCTCGGAGACCGGCTATCTCTCCCGTGCCCGCGTCATGCGCGAACGGCAGATGCAGGGCGATTACGATCATCTTGCGCGCACCCAGGAATGGGCGCTCGGTTCCGGGGAGGACCTGGCATGAGCGGATTTCAGATCCCCGAACTGACCCGGGAACGCCAGGACCTGGCCTCCAGGCCACGCGCATCCGCCTGGGTGAGCGCCAATGCGGGTTCGGGCAAGACCTTCGTGCTGGCCCGGCGTGTCGTCCGGCTTCTGCTTGACGGCACCGATCCCGGGCGCATCCTGGCGCTGACCTTCACCAAGGCCGCGGCCGCGGAAATGGCGACACGTGTTTTCCGCATCCTCGGCGACTGGGTCACCCTGGACGATGCCTCCCTTGCACGCGAACTCCAGGACATCGAAGGCCGCCAGCCGGATGCCAGGCGCCTTGCCCTGGCGCGCCGCCTGTTTGCCCGGGCGCTGGAAACCCCGGGCGGTCTGAAGATCCAGACCATCCACGGTTTCTGCGAGGCGTTGCTGCACCAGTTTCCTCTGGAAGCGAATGTCGCCGGTCATTTCGCCGTCCTGGACGATCGCGTGGCGGGGGAACTGATGGCGGAATCGCGCGCCACGGTCCTGCACGCGGCGGAAACCGATCCAGACGGCAGTTTCGGCAGGGCGCTCGCCTCCGTTATGGATCTGATGAGTGACGGAGCCGCCCAGAAGGCGCTCGACGAACTCATCCAGAGCCGCGATGCCTTCCGCCGCTGGACCGTGAGCACGGACGGACTGGAGGCCGCCCTGGAAGAACTGGCCGGACTTCTCGACGTTCCCCCCGGTGGACGGGTCGCGGATTTCGATCTGCGGTTTCGCACCGAAACGCCGCTGGAACCGGAGACCTGCCGCGCCTTCGCGGAAGCCCTCAAGAGCGGCACCAAGACCGACCAGGGCCGCGCCGACGCCCTGGCCGGGGCGTCGAAGCTGACGGATCCGGCGGCGTTTCGCGACGCCTGGCTGCCGGTGTTCCTGACGGCGAAGCTTGAGCCGCGCAAATCGCTCGCGACCAAGAAGGTCGCGGAAGCCTTTCCGCAGATGGTCGAGGCGCTGGAAGCCGAACAGATGCGTCTGCTCGACCTTCTGGAGCAGCGCCGCAAGATTGTGACCTTCGAAGGCACCGCGGCGCTGTTGCGCCTGGCGGATGCGGTGATCGGTCACTACGAGCGCGCCAAGACCGCACGCGGATATCTGGATTTCGAGGATCTCGTGGTCAAGACGGCCACGCTCCTCAACAAGTCCGAGGCGGCCCGCTGGGTGCAGTACAAGCTGGATCAGGGCCTCGACCACATTCTGGTCGACGAGGCCCAGGACACCAGCCCGCGCCAGTGGGATGTGGTGAGCGCGCTTGCCGACGAGTTTTTCGACGGCGAAGGCGCTCATGAGCGGGTGCGCACGCTGTTCGCGGTGGGCGACGAAAAGCAGTCGATCTATTCCTTCCAGGGGGCGGTGCCGGCCTATTTCGACGCCATGCGCCGGGAGTTCTCCGGCCATGCCAAATCCGCCGGCAGGGAATTCCATACGGTCAATCTGCAGCTCTCCTTCCGCTCCACGCCGGATGTGCTGGGGGCGGTCGACAAGGTGTTCCTGGACGAGACTGCCCACAAGGGCCTGTCCCGGGACCTGAAGGCACCGGTTCACGAAGCCATCCGGCGCGATCCCGGCATTGTCGACCTGTGGCCTCTGGAAGCGGAAGCCGACATCGAGGAACCCGACGACTGGCGGCAACCGGTCGACCATGTCGGCTCGGGAAGCCCGATGCTGAAACTGGCGAAACGCATCGCCGCGGAAATCGGCGGCTGGATGCGCGAGGGTACCGTGGATCCGGGCGATGTGATGGTTCTGGTGCGCAAGCGTGGCCCCTTCGTTGAGGCTCTCAACCGGGAACTCAAGGAACTCGATATTCCCGCTGCCGGCAGTGACCGGCTTGTGCTGACAGATCACATCGCGGTCCAGGATCTGGCCGCGCTGGGGCGCTTCCTGCTGCTGCCGGAGGACGATCTGTCCCTGGCATGTGTTCTGAAAAGCCCGCTGTTTGGCCTTGAGGACGCGGACCTGCTCGAGGTTGCCCGTGAGACACCGGACAAGATCCGGCCCGGCACGCTCTGGCAGATGCTGGTCCGGCGCAGCGAGACATCGGAAAAATGGCGTGCGGTCCGCGCAAAGCTTGAGGACTGGCGTGGCCGGGCGGATTTCGTGCCGCCTTATGAATTCTACGCCAGGCTGCTCGGAGCGGACGGCGGCCGCCGGGCGTTCCGGGAAAGGCTCGGTGTCGAGGTTGACGACGTCCTGGACGAATTCCTGGCCTTGACGATGGCCTATGAACAGGCCGGAACACCGGGGCTGGAGGGGTTCCTGGCGTGGATGGCGGCCGCCCCCACCGAAATCAAGCGTGAGCTGACCAACACCAAGAGCATGGTCCGGATCATGACCGTGCATGGCTCCAAGGGCCTGGAAGCCAGGGTCGTCATTCTGGTCGATCCCGGTGCGCCGCCGGTCAGCGCGATCCACGATCCGGCTTTTCTGCCGCACACACGGCTCGCCAACAGCCTGTTGCCGCCCGCCCTTGTCTGGCTGCCGCCCAAAGCTGACCGCATGGCCTGGCACGAGGACGCCGTGGACACCCTGCGTGCGGCCCAGGAAGAGGAATACCGCCGCCTTCTCTATGTCGCTCTGACCCGTGCCGAGGACAGGCTGGTGGTCTGCGGCTGGGAACCGAAACGCGGTGCCCACGAAAGCTGCTGGTACGCGCTGGTTTCGCGCGCGCTGAAGCCCGAGGCGCGGGAACTGACCGGACCGGACGGCGAGGTGGCGGGCTGGCGCTGGCAGATGAAGGCGGAGGCTGACGGAGACAGGCCGCCGCCGGCATCCACGTCGACCGGCGCTGTTCTGAGTGGCCCTTCGGACCTGCCCGGCTGGATGTCGGCTCCGGTGCCGCCCCTGGTCAGGAAAAAACGGCTGCAGCCGTCCCGTGCCTTCGAAGCGATGGAGGAAAAGGAAGGCATCGACCCTGTGCCTGTCGTCTCCCGTCTTCACGCCGGCCGGGATCCGGCTTCCTGGCCCCTTGAGCGCGGGCGGCTGATCCACCGGTTGCTTGAGCTGCTGCCCGATCTGGCGGCGGAAGACAGGATGGCGGCGGCGGATGCCTATCTGCGGCAGGCGCTGAAACCGGAATTCGAATCCCGCCGCGCCCGGCTTCTGGAAGAAGTCGCCGCCATACTCGAGGCAGCGGACTTCGCGCCGCTGTTTTCGGGCCATGCACGTGCGGAAGTTCCGCTCGTGGGGACGATTCGGGCGAGCGACGGCAGTGCGATCCAGATCTCCGGCCAGATCGACCGTCTCCTGGTTGAGGAGAGCCGGGTCGTGATTGTCGACTACAAGACCAACTTCAATCCGCCGGGCACGCCTGCGGCCGTTCCGCTCGAATATCGCGCACAGCTTTGTGTTTACAGGGAAATGCTGAAGCAGATTTATCCGGACAGGGACATTTCGGCCTGTCTGCTCTGGACGGCGGCGCCCAGTCTCATGGAAATCCCGGGGACGATGCTCGACGAGACGTTTGCCGGTCTGCGTCCTGACGGCACAACCGCTTGACGGAGCGCCCCCGGCTTCCTACGTTCTGGCCAAACGACGCGCCTGCATCGGGCGGGCGCGCGCCCAAAATCACGAGATCCTGACATGGCAACCACGCAAGTCACCGATGCTTCCTTTGCAACCGAAGTTCTGGAATCCGAAGCCCCTGTGGTCGTCGATTTCTGGGCCGAATGGTGCGGCCCGTGCAAGATGATCGCGCCGGCCCTGGAGGAAATCTCCGAGGAGATGGGCAGCCAGGTGAAGATTACCAAGCTCAACATCGACGAGAACCAGGACATGGCCATGAAATATGGCGTTCGCTCGATCCCGATGCTGATCCTGTTCAAGGGTGGCGAGCCGATGGCACAACAGGTTGGCGCCGCGCCGAAAGGCAAGCTGGCCGACTGGATCAAGAGCGCCATCTGACACCCTTTTTGCCTGCGGCCGGCCGGCGGCAGCCATACGAGTTCACCCGGTTGGTATTGCTGATAGCCTGCCTGCCGGGGCACTTTGAAAACGGGGCCGCCGGTCGTATAAGCATCCGCACATAAATTGAGCCAAGACGGAACGTTCATGAGTGAAGACAACAAGACCCCGGATGATCAATCGTCCGATGTGACGCCGGATACCGAAGCCGCGAGCGCGACGCCCGAAGCTGCCGAAGCGCCGGCCGTGGATCCGGTCGAAGCGCTGCAGGCGGAAAACGCCGAGTTGAAGGACCGTGCTCTCAGGGCCATCGCGGAAATGGAAAACCTGCGCCGCCGCACCAGCAAGGAAATCAAGGACGCCCGCCAGTATTCGGTCTCCAGTTTCGCGCGCGACATGCTGACAGTGTCCGACAATCTGCGCCGGGCTCTTGAAGCCCTGCCGGAAGACGATCGCAAGAACGCCGATGCCGGCGTCGCTTCGCTGATCGAGGGCGTGGAGATGATCGAGCGCGATTTCCTCAATCAGATGGAAAAGAACGGCGTCAAGAAGCTTGAGCCGGATGGCCAGAAATTCGATCCGAATTTCCATCAGGCCATGTTCGAGGTGCCTAATACCGAGGTGCCCAACAACACGGTGGTTCAGGTCGTCCAGGCCGGCTATGTCATCGGCGACCGGGTGCTGCGCCCGGCGATGGTCGGTGTCTCCAAGGGCGGTCCCAAGGACGTCCCCCAGGCGGACGCGCAATCCGGTCAGACCGTCGACAAGACCGCCTGAAACCGTTGAACGGACTGAAGTCCTCAAGCCGCTTCCGCTTTGCGGGAGCGGTTTTTTGCTGTGTGTGACAGGCTGAAACGTCCGGTAACGGCACCCGTCCTTTGGAACGGACCCGGAGCCGGCCTGCTTCTGCTGAGGGCAGAAGCTATCGTGTTTGAGCCGGGAACAGGGTATGAACCGAACGGTACAGGATGACCGAGGGATCGGACGTCCCGAGGACGCTCAGGAAGCCTGGAGGCGAAATGCTGCTGCAAATACTGGACTATCTCGGTGTTGCCGTGTTCGCCGTTACCGGCGGGATCGTCGCCTCTCGCAAGCAACTGGACTTCATCGCCCTGATGTTCTTCGCAACGCTGACCGGCATCGGCGGCGGAACCTTGCGGGATCTCCTGCTTGGCGTGCCCGTCTTCTGGGTCGCCAACGAAACCTATCTGCTGGTCTGCCTCGTTATCAGCGTTCTTGTCTGGTTCTTTGCTCACTGGATCGAGAGGCTCAGCAAACCCTTGAGGTGGGCCGACGCGGTCGGCCTTGCCGCCTATTCGGTGATGGGCGCGGCGAAGGCGCTGTCGGTCGGCGATACCATTCTGGTCGCCATGCTGATGGGCGTGACGACGGCCACTTTCGGCGGCGTCCTCCGGGACACAATCGCTCGCGAACCCACCGCCATCGTCAAATCCGAGATTTACGTGAGCGCGGCTTTTGCCGGGGCCGGCAGTTTCGTCGTTCTGACGCAACTGGGTTTCAAGCCGGTGATCTGCGCTGTGGTCGCCGCCATCCTCGCGCTTGTGCTGCGCGGCGGTGCCATTCTGCGCGGCTGGACCTTGCCCGGATATCGCGACAGCGACAACCCGTGATGCCGTATCGCTCGCCAGCCAGGACGCCAGCGCGAAAGCGTCCCGGTCGAGCAGCTTTCCAGCTTCATGGATGAGTTTATACCACCAGCAACAAATAGGCCCTTGTTTGTTGCGACTGGTATGACACCCTAGTAGATGAGCTCTGTGGTGGCCGCCACATACAGTATCAGCGTGATCGCGATTGCCGGTAGGCTTGCCGAGTAGGCAAGTGTCGTCAACATGATTGTGTCCCTTTGCGCAACGTCAATTGAGGAAAACGGCGCATTATGCAGCGCCCGGTTCACCGGGCCGTCATCCCATCGCGCTTTTCCCGCGTTGCCCCCTGCTGATCGCACATGTGGGGCTCTGGAGCGCAAGTTCCAGAGCTCAGGTCCTCAAAAAAACGTGTGCGGCGAGAGCGTGGTCCGCCAGACCGGTGCGTCCGCCGGGCACGAACAGGGTTCGCTGGCCGTAGTAGCGGCGGCCGGCCTTGCTTCCCCGGGTAAGTTCCTTCAGATCCGCGGCCCATTCGAGCCCGGATCCCGGCGGCGCGGATAGGTCCGATGTAAACAACCGGGCTTCGTGCAGGAGGGGATCGGGCAGCGTCACAGACGTGTCGAGCACATCGATGTGGCAGCCTGCCGGCGGGTCGATTTGGGCCAGGTCGTGCGGGTCTCCGGTATGGTTCCAGGAGCCGGCGATGCAGATCATGTCGGCGCCGTCCTGCGCGGCTTCGAGATCATCCGTCACGCCGACATGAACGCCCTTGAGCGCGGGCAGTCCGGATATCCTGTTGCGCATTTCCTGAGAGGTGCCGGCAAGCAGGATGGAGGTCAGGTTTCTGACCCCGGCATAAGCGGACACGAGGCGGGGCAGGCGGGGATCGTCGCCGATCACCAGCAGCCGGGCGGTGTCCTCGCGCGACAGGTAACCGGCCGCGAGCGCGTGCAGGGCCGAGGTCCGCCAGACCGTCAGCCGCATGCCGTCCAGAAGCGCGACCGGCTCGCCGCCGGATCCTGAAAACAAAAGATACAGACTGGAGGCCAGGCCGGGCCGTTCCGGCAGGTCAAGGGACAGCGCGCAGCCGATGTACCCTCGCGAGACATCCCCCTGCCTGGCGAAATCGGTCCAGGCCGGTTGCAGGGTGAACCTGCCCGTCAGGTGATCGAGCCGGTCGATCTCCAGCGGGGCTGTGTGGGGTGTGACGGTGTCGGACCGGTACGCACGGCGCAGGCTCTCAAGCACGGCCCGGTCTTCCAGACAGGCGTCGATTTCATCGCTGGAGATGATCCGCATCTTTTACCGAAGAGTGTTGCTATTGCAGGCCCATCAGGCGGCGGAGCGGGTGTTCGGCAGGCCCTTGACGCCGCTGGCGGGCTGTGCGGTCGTCTGGATTTCGCGGAGCTGATCGGCTTCCTTGTGCCACTTGGCCGCTTCCCGGCGCTTGACCCGGGCTTCCTTGCGCCAGCGGCCCTGTTTTGCCCAGGCGCCGAGGCCGCCGACGACGATGCCGATGGCAAGGCTGGCGAAAATCACCCAGAACAGCGGAATGTCGGGAATGGTCAGGCGCGGATCCTGCGGGTCGAACGGGTTCAGCGACAAGGATACCGTATGCCGGTTGGCAACCGACAGGGGAACCAGGACCACCGCGATTGCAAACAAGATCAGATTCTTGATGAAACGGGTCACAACCTTCTCCCGGATTTCCCTGGTCTCACGTCTGAAGTCTAGCTGGGATCACGCCACCGGCGCAATTCAGTCGTCTCCGAGATCCACACCATCGTTCAACCGGATGCGCATTTCCTTGCCGGTCTTGAAGAACGGTACGAATTTCTCGTCCACTTCCACCTTCTGCCCGGTCCGCGGATTGCGTCCGATACGGGCAGGGCGGTTCTTGACCGAGAACGCACCGAAACCGCGAAGCTCAACGCGATCACCGCGCATCAGGGCTTCGGTGACCTCGTCCAGAATGGCGTTGACGATATTCTCGACGTCCCGCTGGTAAAGATGCGGATTTTGTTCGGCGATATGCTGAACAAGCTCAGATTTGATCATGGAGAGCCCCCTCGCTTAGCGATTTCTGTCTGCCGCGTCAGAAGCCTGCCAAACGGACACGAGCCCGTCAAGCGTAAGACCTCGAGGAATCAGCCCCTTAGCGTTATTTATCGGTTGCAGGAGGGCCGATCCTATTCCTTTTCCGAATTCTCGCGAGACTCGGGAGGAAAAAGGAAGCTCTTCGAGGTTCTCTTTTGTCGTCCATGTGACGACCGGAAGATCCTTCGCCACCCCCTTCTCGGTGACCAGCCAGTCGATGGCGGTTTTCTCGCCGCCAATGGCATCGACAAGCTTTTCGGAGAGCGCGTCGTGGCCCGACAGGATGCGGCCGTCGGCAAGTTCCCGTGCCCTGGGCGGCGCCATCGAGCGCCGTTCGGCCACCAGTCCGACGAACCAGTCGTAAGAGTCCATGACCAGCGTCTGGAGCATCGCCCGGGCTTCCGGGCTGGTCTCGGAATAGAAATCCGGCTCGGCTTTCAGCGGCGCACTTTTGACCGCGTCCATTTCCACACCGAGGGTCTCCATCAGCTTCTGGACATTGCCGAACTGGAAGAGAACGCCGATCGACCCGGTAATGGTGTTGTATCGGGCGACGATGTGATCCGCGGCCAGGGCGACCATGTATCCGGCGGATGTACCGACGGTGCGGATTTCCGCCACGACCGGTTTTTTCTCCGCCAGGCCGCGCAGGGCTTCATAGAGCGCTTCGCCGCCTGTGGTGCTGCCACCGGGGGAATTGATCGAGATCACCACGCCCTTGACCGCGTCGGACTTGCTGATCTTCTCGATCATCTTCAAGGTCTTGCGATCCTCGACAATGATGCCTTCGATGGGGATGCGCGCGACATGGGCGCTGCGTCTGGCCAGGTCGGTAACACCGGATACGTAGACCAGGCCGCCGATCAGCAGCAGGCCAACGATGACAAAGGTGGCGATCCGCCAGAAAGCCACCTTGCGCCTGAGACGCCGTCTGTCCACCAGTGTGTCAACATCTACAGCCATGAAACCCCAGTCTCCGGTCAAGAGCGTATGAAAACCAGCTCTTTATAGCAAATTGCGTTGAGTCGTATTCAGGGATTCAGGAAGGCGCCCGAAGCAGCCTTTGCAATGCAAATGCGTTGCGGCGATTTCCTGAATTCAATGTAACGCAACAGGCTCTAAATAGGGTGAGCGCCACTGAAATTGCAATCACCTTCTGAAATTTGCATCGCATGGCGACGGTCCGGACGGCCTCTTTGAAGCGGCCGGCCGGATGTCCCGCGCCTTGAGATCCCGCTTGAGAGCGCCGGGTGCGGGCCGAAGACACGATCCCGGCGGCCGCATGCGTTCCGGTTGACCGGGGCCGGCGCGATCGGATCAATTGATCCCGGTCAACTGGATGTCGAAGGTCAGGGTCTTGCCCGCCAGCGGGTGGTTGGCGTCCAGCACGACTTCGTCCTCGGCGATCTCCGCGACGACCACGGTCATCATCTGGCCGTTGTCGGTCTGTGCCTGCAACTGGAGCCCCACTTCCAGCGGAACGCTGTCGGGAATGTTCGACCGGGGCACCGCCTGGCGCGCGTCCGGATTGTGGGCGCCATAGGCGTTCTCCGCCTCGACCCGGACGGTTTTCTCATCGCCGATCTTCATGCCGGGGATGGCCTGGTCAAGGCCTGGAATGATCTGCCCGGATCCGACAGTGAATTCCAGCGGATCGCGGCCTTCCGAGCTGTCGAAGACAGAGCCGTCATCCAGCGTGCCCTTGTAATGAAGACGAACCGTGTCGCCGCTCTTGGCTTCGGTCATGGTGCGTATCGCAATTCTGTCTTGGGGGTGAGTTTTGAGGCCGCGTGCTTTTTGCGGGTGCTCGTCGTGCCGTCCAGACCAGGGTATGGACTCATAAATGCAGATGAACTGGTTTCACCCGGTGTCGGCGGTGTGCCTGGCCGGGAGGAAGCCTGCTCCACGCGCGCTTCCCAACGGTATGCCGCCGTTTCCGGAGCCCTTTCAGCGTCATTTATGAGATCACACACTAAATAATCCGGTCAAAATGTAAAGACCTGGGCCGGCCAGGCATCTCGGGTTGTCTTCCCTAACGGAAATCTTGTCCAAAGGGTCACAATTTTCACAACCGAACGGTTATAGTATGGTTTTTATTCAACCTGATTTGAGGGAGCGGATCATGGCATCGCAAAAGGATTATCTGGCGCGCCTGGAGGCGAAGGTCCGGCAGCTTATCGCGAGTGGCGGCACGTCGCTTGCCGCGGTGAAACGCAGGATGACGGACCCGATGGCGGCGGGCATCGACCCGGAAGCGCCCGGTTTTCCCCGCGCCATTGCCGGTCAGCCGGAAGCTGCCTCCCTCGAGGCAGTCATCCGCTGGTCCCGTCCCGTGCTCTGGATCCGGGAAGACGACATCGCGACCGACTATTCTCTCGCGGCCAACCACGAAATGGACCGGGATCTGCTGGCTGAAATGCAAGCCAACGAGGCCGGCATCAAGCGCATTATTCCCTCGGTCGGACGCATCGAGCTGTTCAACAACATGCATTACGAATGGGCGGGCACCGGCTGGGTCATCGATTTCGACGGCGAGACCGACATTGTCGTCACCAACGCCCATGTCGCCGATATTTTCGCGCGCAGGGGTGGACAAGGCTTCGTGTTCCGGCCCGGTATTCCCGATTTTCAGGCGCCGCAGCGGGCCCTGATCGATTTCAGGGAGGAACTCGGCGGCGCGGCCCCGCGTGAGTTCCCGATCACCGATGTGATCTGGATCTCTCCGGACCAGCGTCCGGATGTGGCGTTTCTGCGTGTCAGGCGGCAGACCGGGGCCGACCGGGTGTCGCCTCCGGTCACCCTCGCACAGGGCCTCGACAAATCGAACCTGCTCGCGGTTCTGGGCTATCCCGGCAAGGACGACAGGGTCGAATATGCGGAGAAGCTGTCACAGGTGTTCGGCGAGAGCTTCGGGATCAAGCGGCTCGCCCTTGGCCGGCTGACAGGCGATACCGGCCAGGTGATCACTCATGACTGCTCGACGCTTCCGGGAAATTCGGGCGGGGTGATCTGGGATTGCCAGGCGGAGGCGGCGGTCGGACTGCACTTCGCCGGCACCGCGTTTTCCAACAATTTCGCGGTTCCGGCACGTACATTGCGGGAACTGATCCGCCTGCGGCCCTGGCAGGGTCTTGCAATGGTTCCACGCAGTTCGGGGCCGGAAACGGTGGATACGCCTGCACAGGACGGGACAAGCGGCCCGCAAGCGGTGGACCGGAGCCCCGCCCGGATCATGCCCGACGGATCTGTCACCCTGACCGTGCCGTTGAACATCCGGCTCAGCCTGGGCGACGGCACGGCGGCCATGGCGCCGCCGCTGGCCGGGGACCCCGGCTCCCCGGCACGGAAAACGGATCGTGTCAGCGCCGAGGCGGCGGTCGGCGCCGTGCGCGCCATCGCGCAAGCCTCGGCCAATGGCGCAGCGGTTCTGGAAGTCAGTGCGGAAGATCTGTTCATCGACGGTGAGCTGAGCGACGACACAGGCATCGTGGTCGCCGTGGCGCCGGGATCCGGCCTCGCCTGTTCCGACTATGGCCTGAAGGACACTTTCGACAGTGTTCCGGTCGTGATCGAATACGCCGATCCCCAGGTCGTGGCGGAAGAGATGTTCGGTTACCGGGTGGAGACCGAAGCTTTCCGCGGGCGCCGTGCCGGCTATTCCCGCGATCTGGCGGACCCGCGCTTCGATCTGTCGCCGGTGAGCGGCAGGATCAGGATGCGCCTTTGCGTCAGCCCGGAAGCGGGTTGGCCGGTGCTGCGCGATTTCCTGGAAATCGATGCCTATGAGCAACTGACCATCGGCATGTACCACGTCACCGCTCCCCATGTGGTGGGCGCCTTGAAGGCCGTTGCCGCAAGGTCGCGTCCCACCCCGAGGATCACCCTGACGCTGGACCGACAGCGGGGCGACCGGCCGGTCAATCCGGACGATATCAGCGACGGCACCAAGAAGGACGACATTCCGGAACGCGACACCATCGCGGACCTGAAAGAAGCGCTTGGCAAACGCTTCCTCTTCGCCAAGGCGTCGCTGGGCAGCGGCGGCCTGTTCGCGACCGCCTATCACATCAAGGTTGCTGTCTGGACAGACCGGCTGCCGGGCAACAAGAAGGAAGACAAGGTCTTCTGGCTGTCCTCCGGCAACTGGCAGTCTTCCAACCAGCAGCCTCTTGATATCGGTGTCGATGAGGTCCCGGGCCTCCGTTTCGAAGACGTCGCGGATTATAACCGCGAGTATCACGCGGTTGTCGAACATGCCGGTCTTGCCAAAACGTTCCGTGAGCATCTCGAACAGGATCAGGTCGACAATGCGCTCGCCAGCGGTCTGGAAGCCGGCCGGCGACAACTGGATGACGAGATCCTGGTGCCCGTCGAAATGCTTGAAAGGCCGCGCCGTCCGTCCGCTTTCCATCCGTTTTCACCGCTGGACCTCGATGAGGACATGACCGTTCAGCCGCTGCTGACGCCGGACAATTATCCCGAGACGGTGCTTGATCTGGTCAACGGCGCCAGCACGCGCCTGTGGATCTGCAACCAGTCCTTCAATCTCTGGAAAAATCTGGACGACACGCCTGAGCACTTCCTCGCCATTGCCCGGGCAATCCGTGAGCGCCAGCGTGCCGGGGTCGATGTGCGCATCCTGTTCCGCAACATCTTCGGCAGCGAGAAGAAGACCATGCGCCGCCTCAAGGCGTTCGGCATGCGCACGGATCGAGACCACATGCGGTTTTTCCCGAAGAACCATACCAAGGGCATGGTGGTCGACAATCACACGGTCATGCTCGGATCGCAGAACCTGACCGGCGGCGGGACCGGCCCCAACCGGGACGCCAGCCTGATCATCCGCAACGCCAGGGCGAATGCCTATTTCGCCGAAATCTTCCTGCATGACTGGACCCAGTATGGCGATCACCGGCCTGCGCCGGACAGGGAAAGTGTCCGTCCGTTGCGAATCTCGCGCGCCGGTGCCGGGACGGAGGCGCCACAGGGCTATGTCGCCCTGTCGCTGGGCGAATTTCTGGGGGAGGGCTGACCCATGGCAAAGGCGAGACAATCCGGCGCTGAGCGCAAGGTCCGCAGCTACATGGAGGAAACCAACGGCGGCGGTTCGCCCGAACCGGTCGAGGGGTTCAATTTCTACCGGGCGGCCACCGCCGGTTTTCGCCAGGATGTGTTCGGTCCCCAGCTTCTGCGGGACCGTCCCGACGGCGGTTTTTTTTCCGACAGCGGGGGGCGCAACAAGCCGCCCGTGCCGCAACAGGAGAAGGTCATCGGCTTCGACAGCCGGCAGCGCATTGCCGATACGGCCATGACACCCTGGCGCTGCATCTGTCATCTGGAAATCCAGTACGACCGGGGCCCGGTCGGTTTCGGCTCCGGCTTTCTGGCGGGGATGGACCTTGTCGTTACCGCCGCCCACGTGCTGGTCGACCGCAGCTTGTATGGCTGGGAGCAGAAGCCGCGCCTGGCCGAGCGTGTCCGGATCACCCCGGGCCGGGACGCGACGCTCGCCCCTTACGGCACCCGTGTGTGCGAGGTGCCCTCCAAAGGCCGGGACCACATGATCCCGGAGCAATGGCGGAAGGTCGCCAAATCCACGGCGGAATCGGCCGACTTCGAGCGCAGTGCGCAGGGGCTGGACTATGCGGGCTTGCGCCTCGACACCACGGAAATCGGTGAGCGCCTCGGTTATTTCGGTCTGCGCGACTTCGCGGACACCTTCGACAAGGCCGACAACGAACGGCTTTTCGTCAATACGGCGGGCTATCCGCATTCCCCCGACAAGCCCTATGGCACGCTCTGGTACAATGCCGGGCGCACGGCGGGGGTCAGCAAGGACGGCGCCTTCATCGACTACATGGTCGACACGGAAGGCGGTCAGAGCGGCAGCCCGGTCTATTTTTACGACAAGTCCGCGCGCCAGCGCCACGTCATCGCCATCCACACCACCGGTGATTTCGTCAACCGCGGCCTTCTGATCCAGGGAAGCGTCTATGACGACATCGTTGACTGGCGCGGGCACGATTGACGGGGCCTGTACCCCAGGCCATGTGGACGAGTTGGAGGGGCATGTCCCCAGGCGGTTTACACCGGTCGATCGTCTTCGGGTGAAGGCCGCAGCGGCGCCCGGCTGAGGTCGTTGACGGCGTCGGTCGCCTTTTTCAAGAGCCGCAGGAAATCCGCGGCCTCCGCATCACCCAGACCGCTCAGCATCACCGTCTGCGCCCGTTCCACGGCGGGGGTGAGCCGGTTGAGTGCGGCCTGCCCGGCCTCGGTCATGTGAAGCACCTTCGCACGCCGGTCCGTCGGGCTGACCTCCCGCGACAGGAACCCCTTGGTCACCAGACGATCGACGACACCTGCGATGGTGGTGCGGTCATAGGCGATCAGCCCGGCCAGGGTGGCCTGGTCGATGCCCGGATGAGTGCCGACCCGGGTCAGGGCCGCGAACTGCACCGGCGTCATGTCGAACCCGATTGCCTCGACTTCTGAATGGAACACGGCGACCGCGACCTGTTGCAGCCGGCGGATCAGGTGACCCGGAAGATCGTTGAGGTCTTTCACTCCAGTCTCCAGACAGCATGTTAATTGACAGTATACTGATTATAAGCATACTGTCTAAATACGAAAAGTCGATCTTTCTTGTAGCACTGTTCCACCCGAACGGATCCAATTTGACATTTGACCCCGTTCGCATACGCGCTGGTGCGCATATGCCGACATCATGCGAACAAGAACAAACCACCAGGCAAACGGGTGGCCGGACCCTGGCAGACATCGGCCGGAGCCGTCGGTTCCCGGAGTTCCCGAAGGGGCAGACGGAGGAGACACGTCCATGCAGTTTCACCTGAACGGCTTCAAGGCCGGCGACCCGGAGATCGCCGACCCGGCCGAAGACCTGGCGGTCGTGACGCCCGGGGATCGGCCGCCGGACAATGTCGACGTGCTGATTGTCGGTTGCGGGCCGGCCGGTCTGACGCTGGCGGCGCAACTGGCCGCCTTTCCCGAGATCAGAACCCGTATCGTCGATGCGAAACCCGGGCCCCTGCAGCTTGGTCAGGCGGATGGGATCGCCTGCCGGACGATGGAAATGTTCAACGCCTTCGGCTTCGCGGACAAGGCCGCCAGGGAAGCCTACTGGGTCAACGAGACCACCTTCTGGAAGCCGGATCCGTCCGATCCGGAGCGGATTGCCCGCAGCGGCCGGGTACAGGATGTCGAGGACGGTCTGTCCGAATTCCCGCATCTGATTTTGAACCAGGCCCGTGTCCATGATTTCTATCTCGGCCTCATGAAGACCGCGCCTACCCGGCTGGAGCCGGATTACGGACGCCGTCTCACCGGTCTGGAAATCGACAGGACGGGAGCCGGCGAGGGTCTGGACGAATACCCGGTCACGGTCCGTCTGGAGCGGAGCGGACCGGGCCAAGAGGGCGACAGCGAAACCGTTCGGGCGAAATTCGTGGTCGGCTGCGACGGCGCGCGCAGCACGGTGCGCAAGTCCCTTGGGCTGGAACTGAAGGGCGACAGCGCCAATCAGGCCTGGGGCGTGATGGACGTTCTTGCCGTGACGGATTTTCCGGACATCCGCTACAAGGCGCTGGTGCAGTCCGCCGGTGAGGGCAGCATCCTGATCATCCCGCGCGAAGGCGGATATCTGGTCCGTATCTATGTCGAACTCGACAAGCTTAATGCGGATGAACGGGTGGCCAATCGAAACCTGGACGTCGATCACCTGATCGCGGCGGCAAGGCGGATACTGCATCCCTACACGCTCGACGTAAAGGAAGTGGCCTGGTGGTCGGTCTACGAAATCGGCCAGCGGATCTGCGACAAGTTCGACGACGTGCCGGATTCGGAGTCCGGCACGCGCTTGCCGCGGGTCTTCATCGCCGGCGACGCCTGCCACACCCACAGTCCGAAAGCCGGGCAGGGCATGAATGTTTCCATGCAGGACACGTTCAATCTGGGCTGGAAGCTGGCCCATGTCCTGACCGGTCTAAGCGGTCCCGGACTGCTGCACAGTTATTCGCAGGAACGTCAGGAGATTGCCCGGACTCTGATCGATTTCGACCGCGAATGGGCAAAGATGCTGAGCGCGCCGGTCAAGTCGGCGGAAAATCCCGAGGGGGTGGAGCCTGCGGAGGTTCAGAAATATTTCGTCCAGCACGGCCGCTACACGGCCGGCACCGCATCCCGCTACAGGCCGTCGACCCTGACCGGGACCGGCACGCATCAGCATCTGGCGCCCGGGTTCCCGGTCGGCATGCGCTTTCATTCGGCACCGGTGATCCGCCTTGCCGACGCCAGACGGATGCATCTCGGCCACACGATCAGGGCGGACGGCCGCTGGCGGGTCTTCGCCTTTGCCGGAACAGGTGCAACCCCGCATGCCGCGCTCGACGAATTCTGCGATTTTCTTCAAAACGACGCCGGCTCTCCGGTGTTGCGGCACACGGCACCGGGCAGGGACATGGACGCGGTCATCGACATCCGGGCCGTCTTCCAGCAGTCCCACCGGGATCTCGGGATCGAGACCATGCATCCCTTCCTGCTTCCGGCCAAGGGGCGCCTTGGGCTCGTGGACTATGAAAAGATCTTCTGCCCGGACCTGACCGATGGCGCCGATATTTTCAACCTGCGCGGCATTGACCGCGCCGATGGCTGCCTGGTGATCGTCAGGCCGGACCAGTATGTCGCCGACATCCTGCCCCTGACCGCGCATGCGGACCTGGCCTCCTATTTCGACCGGGTCCTGTTGCGGCAGACATGACAATACGCCCGCCCGCGCAGGCTGCCCCCTGCCACCCAAGACGCTTGCCGAAACGTGCCCCCCCCGAAGCGCCTTCCCCGACTTGATCGGGGATCCAGGCCACCTCGCCGCCCGGTCGCAAATCCAGCCGAGACACCTGCGCGGCAGCCACGCGGGCCGCTCCCGCCGCTCTGCGGACGATTGGACCCCCGGTCGCGCTGCGCTTGCCGGGGGAGTCGC